>OY759270.1:32134988-32192488 GCA_963662155.1 Lamellibrachia columna
ACTTTAGAAATATTTGCAGAGGCAATCAAGCCATGATTAACCATCAACTTATCACCCTTTGACCCTACCAGTGGACATTCTATTGTCTAGATCTTCCCTCCAAAAATTGCCCACCTGAATGACCTGCCCACTGCCAAGTGCCCAATAGGCCACTAGCCCACTACCCAGTACCCATCCCATTTAGTAATTGGTATTTCTCCCCAGTCCTAATTCATTCACACATGTCTGAACCTGTCTGTCTCAGGCTAGTGACTGCAGGCCTGCTGGAAATGCCACTGGGTGTCAGTGCCAGTGGGTGACATTTAATTGAAATATCATATTAAATTACGTTAACTTAGTTGAGCTAATTCAATTAACAATATAAATTGGGGTTATGGCTTGCATATGGGTTAAGTCAGGGTTAGATAAACAAATCTCCTACCCTAACCATGCATAAGCCAAATATAACAAATGTTATCATATTTAATAGTAATTACACTAAGAAGTTTTTCTTTATTTTTCTTCAGGATATTCTTAAGTTTGAAGAAGTTGGTGGCGCTGGATTTTTAGAACTCATCATCGTCTTTGTTATAAGATTATATGTTTATCTTCTCTAAACTTAGCGGGGCGCGGGCTCACCCATCTTTGGCCCGCGGGTATGGGCCGGGCCTGGGCCTGAAACTTGCGGGCCGGGCCGGGCCGGGCCGGGCCGGGCCGGGCCGGGCCTGGGCCTAAATTCTAGCTTGCGGGCCTGGGCCGGGCCGGGCTTGAAAACTTATTGCGGGCCTGGGCCGGGCCTGGACTCTAACTGCTAATTGCGGGCCGGCCTTGGGATCAAATTCTAGGCCCGCGCAGGGCACTAATGTATATATATATATATATATATATATATATATATATATATATATATATATATATATATATATATATATAGTGGCGGAATGCCCCAGACTTTCACCTTCCCATGTGTTGAATTTGAACTGTACAAGGAAGTTAGGTGAAACCTCTGGTCGCACCGTAAGTTCACCTATGCGCAAGAAGCCATGCAATGCCAGTAAAAACATGTCAGATATGGTTTGTGTAGCCAGGACAAGTTGAGTGAGGATAGAAATATTGATTGGGCGTCGAGGGTCCAAGGAGACGGACCTTTTTCGCACACCCACCAGGAGTTTTTTCAATGTAATAAATATCCGCTGGATCAGTCAGTCTAACTACTTTGTGACTAAATGATATCGCGGACACGGTTGACACCTTTGTCGAAAATGCAGTGTGAGGAGTACATGTGTGTGCTGAAGCCAGCTATACTTTCCTGTGAGACAGGGATTATTTTGGTCCCGGGCTATCTAAATGCAAGTCTCTCAGCCACGGCCATATGCTGCCCGCGTAGTGCGTGCCACAGAAGATTGAACCGCGCTCTATGGTATGAGTACCTCGGACCTCAGGTGAGCCGGTGTGATTGCAAGTGGCAGGTTCAACTACGGATCTGTCCGTCGGGCCTATGCGATCGGAAATCGCGAAATGCGATCTGCAATTATATGTTCATAGCCAGGAACATCAAGCAAGCCAGGACCAGCTGGCGGACCAGTTTCATAATGTCCCGGTTCTTGGAAATAGTCTTATTGACTATATCAACAACACCTGAATTGTCAGACATAAATAGCATACAGTGATTCACGAGAAACTCTAGAAATAACCCAGTGACCAGAACCAGTGGGTGGCCAAAACCAGTGGGTGGCCAGGACCAGTGGGTGACCAGAACCAGTGGGTGACCAGGACCAGAACCAGTGGGTGGCCAAAACCAGTGGGTGGCCAGGACCAGTGGGTGACCAGAACCAGTGGGTGACCAGGACCAGAACCAGTGGGTGGCCAGGACCAGTGGGTGACCAGGACCAGTGGGCACAGTTCAAGAAGCGTGATACCCGAAGGTGACATTTCCCGGCAACTCACTTTTTGCAAAGCCAATTTCACTGGAAGCAACGATATATAATTTAGTCGTCGAAGAAGACAGGAATTTATGATCTATAATCATACATTTGCCATTAAATGTACGCTGAAAACGTTGCCAGGATTGAGGGTCACAAAATGATTTAGATGGTCGATGCCTAGTGTCAAGTTGATAAATCGTCTAAAAAATTAAATCCTCTGAGGCACAACTAAGCACGCAGAGACTGCAAATCACGCAATGTCACCTTACGACGCTTAACCACGGAATCCACCAATACTGTGGCTTTGTCAACTTGTCAACTTTATTGTCAGACAGTCTGAGTTCCATTGTATTCGTGTCGACCTCAATGCCATACACTGTTTGACAGGTCGATGGCAGAAAGCGTTTGTCATTGTTTAACAGGATTTACAAGTGCTGTCAAATGATAGCAGTAAATTCAGATAGACCGGGTTATGTGCTATAAAACAACTATATGCATATAGGTCAAAGTATTACGCTTGTGCTCACTATCAATAATGATTGAACTTGCCAGGTGGGTGTATTGAATGGATATTTGCTACTTTGCTGTTTCGTTGCCTTGGTATTTTGCTGTTTCGTTATTTTTGCTGTTTTGTTGTTTTGTTGTTTAACTGTTTCCTTGTTTCGCTACTTCGTTGTTTCGTTTCTTATCTGTTTTGCTATTCCACTAGTTCATGGCTTCGTCGTTTCGTTGTTTCGTTACTTTGCTGCTTCGTTGCTTTGCTACTTTGTTGCTTCGCTACTTCGCTGTTTTGCTGCTTCGTTGCCTTGGTGCTTTGCTATCTCGTTATTGTTGCTGTTTTGCTGTTTCACTGTTTCATCTGTTTTGGTATTCCTCTGTTTCACTGTTTCGTTATTGCGTTAGTTTGCTGCTTCGCTACTTCGCTGTTTTGCTGCTTCGTTGCCTTGGTGCTTTGCTATTTCGTTATTTCGATGTTTTTCATACTTTCATGTTTTGCCACTTTCGCTGCCTCGTAGCCTCGGTGCCTCGTAGCCTCGGTGCCTCGGTGCCTCGTAGCCTCGGTGCCTTGTTATTTCGTTGCTTCTTTGCTTCGTTGCTTCGCTGACTCGCTACCTCGCTACTTCGCCGCCTCGCTACGTATTACAAGGAAACGTCTCTTCCTTCTCGGCTCGCTTGGAATACTTGTTGACATGATCGTTGTTCTGCTAGACTGGGGTAGGGTTAACCTGATGGGGGAATTCCGTGTGTTTCTTATTGCATCCCTGGACAGACCAAGTGCGTGTTATCTTGCAATTTTCGGAATAGTATCCAGAACGCAAACAGTTAAAACACCGTTGTTTAGCTTTGCTATTTTTATGTTTTCTTCTACCCTTAAGTTGCAGATAGGATAATTACTGCCATCCTTGGCTACGGTGGATGTGACATAGCTCATATCGCTCCCTCTTCTCTTTCCTTTAACATCTCCCTGGCATCGGTCGTACTGTCTCCGTCCGTGCATTGCGACAAGATGCTCTACATCTGGCGATACTCTAATAGATCTGTAGACTGTATTTGTACAACTAGATTAGCAGTTTCGGCCTTAAATTGAACGCAAATATCTTGCCCTCATTTGTGCTATCAACAAAAGGCAAAACTGTTACAAGACAATATCAAAATCTGAGTCTTAGTAGACCTACCCAAGCATGGGCGGACTTGCCCTATAAAACAAGCTTTGGAACTGTATCAGCTAGAAAATGGTGAAATCAAAATGTGGTTTCATTACTTTTTGACTAGAAAATAACACTAAAATGGACAAGTTGAAGTCTATATATGAGTGCGTGTTAGTGGGTTTATGTTCACAAGTGATCCTGGGCATTTTACATCAGATATCCTAGGGGCGAACCTGCCCCGTGGCACGTAGGTGGACCTCACCCAACCCAGAGACATATTTGGTGGGGGCAACTAAATATTATTGACACTTGACAGAGACAACGTAAAATCCAAACAATAGCTCTGATATAGGGCTTTACTCAGCACTCTGATTGTCTAACCAATGTCACTTATAAGTACTGAAATTTAATAGAAACAACACTTTTTTTAAATGTACTTTCAGTCACCAAAATAAGTTTTCTAGCTCACAACGTTCCAGCCAACAACTAGTGGACGCCAGTTTCCCACTGTTTGATGATCATGTGACTTAGTCGTGTGAAAGAAATCACTAAAGTCTGCAAATACACGGAATAAAAGCCGGTTGGTGGACTTGCCCCGAGGGCTGACTAACCCCGGTCTCCCATACACAGATACTTAATGTAGTTAATTTGTTCTCATAAATTTAACACGTTTTAGTTATTCCTACTTTTAAGACAAGACAGGCTTGCTATACATCTTCCATAAAGATTTAACAAGATTTACGTAGCCAAAAAGAAATAATAATATATGGTAAGCATTCAATGCAGGGGTGAGATTTAGCGGTCGCCCGGTCGCCAATAGCGCCCAAAAATGGCTTCGCCTTCGGGCGACTTCAATTTTTGACAACAGTAGCCCGCATGGCGACTCGAAATATTTACGGAGCTACATTATTTTAGACCCAGCAAAAATAAACGGAATGTTAATAAACATCTCAGAAGTGTTGTCCTGGCTAAATCGCATTTATGTTAACCATAAATAGCGATTTTGTGACACGTTTGACATTGCAAGAAACGTTGCCAAACCGTAGCCGAAGCGATATCAATAGGGAGCAGTCATTGTATTTTTAATCAACCACATCGGCGCTCAACATGTAACTGAACGGTCATGATACACTGAAATAATAACCGGTCATGTTAATAGTCTTGGTGCCGCGTGGCGCCACTTTTATATATACTAGCAAAAATGCCCGTCCCCAGGACGGGATAACGTGGTAGTTCATACATGACAGTCATGATAGCAATGTTTACCAAATGCCTCAGGACAATATGCCATCAATACGCTCGAACGTATTACCAGAAACAACCGCGTCATGCACGTGATACAATTCTCGTTGCATGTTCAAAATGTTGAAGGTCGCGTGAATTTAGACTCATGAATACTTGTGTTGGTTGTAGAATAGTAGAATAGCTGCTTTCTACTGTCTTTTTATTGTGTATCGGGTGGGTGCGTGATTTCTACTATAATTAATATAAACCGCCCAGATGGCGCTACGTCCTCTCAAACGGTTTACGTACTCTACGTCCTCTCAAACGGTTTACGTACCGAACTATTCGCCGCGGCGCGCGTGGTATGTGCGATTGTTGGTAGTTAACGTTTTACGCAGCGAACATTTGTTTTACCATAAACCACTAAGAACCCTTGATATATGGGGTATTTCGAAAAAACAAAGGCGTTACGTTTCATTTGTGGGGTGGTAGATTAATCCCTATAAGTTTGGCGCCCGAAGTGCAAGCCGTTTAGGAGGAAAGCGTGAACATAACCTTATATAAACATACATACAAATATAAGCTATCTCGATTATAGTTAGATATATCTAGGGCCTACATGGCGCGCGGAGCACTTCTGGTGAATTAATCGGGAAACTGGTTAAAGTTTCTCTAAGCTAGAGCAAAATCAGGTCCTATAAAAAATCAACAAAACTGTTCAGTTCACAGGACCTGATGTCCTGTGACGCTTGGAGACTTTTCACGCAGATTGTTGGTGCACCATGTTATGAAAGCAAAACATGCTGTCACATGTGTACAGTTGTATACTGTATTTTATTCAGTATTATATATCACATTGTATTGATCCTGCCTTGAAAATAAATGTTTCCAATCTGTTTGATTTTTATGTTTTTTATTTGTCGTTGATGTCGTTCATACATTCTATCTTCAAAGTATTTACTTTGTATCAGCAAAGTATTGATTAGCAAGTGGGCTACCTAAGAAGCTATCGGGCTACTTCACTTTGCAAGGTTGGTAGCCCGATTGGCTACCTTCCATGGCTTGCTAAATCTCACCCCTGCAATGTCGTTTTTGTATCTGGGCATGAATATCATAAAAGTGTTCCGTGTTATATTATATTATATTATATTATATTATATTTAAAAATATATTTTGCTCAGACAATTCTATCGTTATTGTCGTCAATATACGACGTGACGTCTCTAACGCAAGATTTCAATGGATTGAATTTAGGAATGGGTTGAATTTGACGCCGGTGACTATATACATACTACTTGTCAACAACTTTCTGACAACATATGTTATCTATGCATCGCTGTTTTCACCATTGCTACATTATGTTTTGCATAGTTGCTATATTAACAACTCACCGGTTTTCCTTGAATATTTATCCATTGTTTTGCCTAATCATTCATCAACGCAAACACTTATGCAAATGTAAATGACAAAACGTTGCTTAAGCGGAAGTAAATTTTAGTTACCTTATATATATATATATATATATATATATATATATATATATATATATATATATATATATATATATATATATATATATATATATATATATATAGCCGTTGCAACGCGGATAAAAAGTCGCGAGAATGTCGTAAGTAAGTTGAGATTTTCGCAACTGCGTAAATTAGCAAGTCGTTCGAGAATATGAACTTACGAAATTTCGTGGCCAAGAAGTTTATTCGCCGTTTTTACGCAATTTCTTCTTGAACACGGGCCCAGCGCCATCCAACGGATAATGCGAATGCTACTCAGCTGGATGGCATGGACGTGAGCGTGGACGCCGCATCCACACACGCGTACATTAACCGCGCGCGGACAGCACGGCGCCACATTCTCCCCTCCTCATATCTTCAGCAGCGACTGAACACAAAAGCTCTTAACATTAACTGAAATCACTGCTAAAACAAGTTTGCTTTGCATAGTGCTTTAGCAATTTAATTGCCATCCAACACAAAACATCCAGATGGCAAGTTTACAAGGAAGCTATTGGATTATCAAGAGTCCAACAATTTGTCATTGATGCGTAACCTGCCCTTCTGATATACATGTCAATTAAATGTTTGTTTAACATTATGACGCTGCTTGTATTTACAGTACTGGTCATGAACCAGTACGCCAGGCTTCACATGTGAAACAAAGCGTTTTACACGTCGTGGTTAAATTAATTTAGTTCATTCAGTCATTGTCAGCACACAATTCGCTGGGCCGCACGAGCGCTGTTACAGTTGTAACAACTTGCCCCAATAAAATTGTAACAACTTGCCCCCAACACAATTGTTGCAGTTAAACGCAAGTGGACAATAACAAATCCTGAATTTTAGTTTAAATTCTACTTGGCAAAATCCCTTATACTATTATAGTGTATATGTTTTATTGTTCATTCACGAAACAGTAAAATTGGCTGCGTCATATGATATTATGTGGGCAAAACCAAAAACGTGCTAGGTCGTTATAACATCGTTTTTTGTACACACCTCGTTAATTTCGTCTTCTCCCGGTTTTATGACACTGTTTCCGCTAGTGAACTCTCATCCAACTACTGTCGATGCTTACTCCATATGTGTGTTACGTTTTCGTAAAACGACTCTGTAACAACATGCCCCGTATACAACTAGACCCGGTCTCCCCTACTTCCCCTCCCTCATTCTGATGCTTACGTCCAGCGGCTGTTATTCACTTTAGCTGCGTGCGATAGACATTTCGCACTCGCTGTCAGCACTCAGTCACATTCACTGAAGTTTGTTCGGCGCGTTGGTTTACTAGTGGAGGGAGTCTGTTGTGTGATGCCTCTCGAAGACGTTTCATCGGCAAGGTATGCCTTGAACTATACCACGCCATGGAATGATTACATCGAACTGTGGATGCGCTGGTTTGGTTCAAGTCCGCTTCTTGCCGCCGACGTCTCGCTGCACACTAAGTGTGTGTGTGTGTGTGTGTGTGTGTGTGTGTGTGTGTGTGTGTGTGTGTGTGTGTGTGTGTGTGTGTATGTGGGTGCGTGCGTGCGTGCGTGCGTGTGTGGGTGCGTGCGTGCGTGCGGGTGTGTGTGTTCGCGTACAGACATGCGTCAACTGGACGTGTCGCTGCACACCAAGTGTGTGTGTGTGTGTGTTCGCGTACAGACATGCGTCGACTGGACGTGTCGCTGCAGCTGGTTTGGCGTTCTCGCAGTAATCGCACGAGATGTGGAATTTTTCCTCATCAATGCTCGTAGCCTTTGACTGCTACACGAATACACGATCACAGCGATTACATGTTTTCGACTATGTTTGCTGCCAGCCGCTGCGTCACATACCGTGGTGCCACGTCCCAGTGTAAGCACGAACGACCCAAGCCATCACGCAGCTTCATCGCAGCTTCCTCATTGTTGGCAGCTGCAGCAGAGATTGGAGGCTTCGTCTGATGCGGCCATTACTCGTGCAGTGGGTGAATTGCAAACAGAGAACAGACACGCGCCAGACACTGCCTAATTAGTCATTTTCATTGACCGGCAGAGGAAGACTTCAAGTTTCTGTCACTAGATGCCGGCACAATGTACAGCTGCCGCCAGCCTCCGACTCCAAGCTCTCATCCTTCCCTCTGCTTGCATATGTATGCAGATTTGACCAGGGGTCGCTGGCAATGGATGTCGCCGGATATGCGGTGATGTGCCTAAAATATATCTCACGACGACATCGTTGCCTCCGTGACGATGTGCGACGCGGGGGGGGGGGGGCTGAACATTCACTGCTGCCTGTCGATGGCCGTTGACAGCCGTGATTACACTACTGGAACATTCACTGCTGCCTGTCGATGGCCGTTGACAGCCGTGACTACACTACTGAAACATTCACTGCTGCCTGTCGATGGCCGTTGACAGCCGTGACTACACTACTGAAACATTCACTGCTGCCTGTCGATGGCCGTTGACAGCCGTGACTACACTACTGAAACATTCACTGGTGCCTGTCGATGGCCGTTGACAGCCGTGACTACACTACTGAAACATTCACTGGTGCCTGTCGATGGCCGTTGACACTTTTATTTATATATACCTCCACGCGGCTATTTTAGTGTATTGCTTCATCATATCACCACTAATGCTGCTTTCGCTGGCTTGCTTGTTTCTCGATAATATTTGTATGTGAAACTGACGACACCAAGTCAGGATATGACACATATGTTTATTTATGTATATGCATGCCTATATGGGTATACTGGTATATAATATTAATTATCTACTTAGCTTCCTGGATCATCTCTTTATGGCCATGATCCAAAGTGCAGCCAGTAATTTTGTTTCTTTTTTTCTTGTTTTGTTATATTTTTGTTTGTCAACATCTTTCAATGTCTGTCTCAATTCACTCACTCACTTACATGAAGTGTACTTCAGTATTGATGAGAAGGAACAACAACAAATATCGATTTACTCATTCGCAACACTCACGCATTTCTTATATACACGCTTATATTAATATAATTAAATGCATTTATGTCCAATTCCACAAATGCAGACACACTAACGTTCGATGACGCTTTCCTCTCCTACTTAGGAGGAGGTCAAAACAACCTAAGTAATGTGTTAGGTACAAATTAAAATAATGACGAGAATAACTAGCCTCAAGCACTACGCTGCCCTTCCTATTATGACATTGATAAGTTTTAGCATTTAGCAAATAAAAAAAAATGCAAATAGTAGCACTAACAGTTTTAGTATTCTAAGGTCAAACATTCATTATATAAATGTAAAGTTTGATGAACTTTAAATATTCGTAGAGGACCTACGTAGTAATTTTTTATTTATTTAGCGTAATATGTTTACAAGAGACGTGGAAAGCTGATAATGATGATTTCTCAATTTTTTTAGAGGGATATGAAGGAGGGTTACTGATAGATGTGGAAAATAAATATAAATCTGAAGTAAAAGTTAATTTAAATACGTACGAACACTGGGAAGGGCTAATAATTAAAGTAACTGGAAATAGTTTATAAAAAACTATGACCATTGGAAATATATATATATATATATATATATATATATATATATATATATATAGACCTCCAAGTTCATGCAACGAAAAAAAAATTATTGATTAATTTTCTTCAATTATATCATCTCTGGGGAATAGCAATAATATATGGCAGGGAACTTTAATTTAATATATATATTTATTCAAAATAAATGAGAACAGAATTTTTTTATTTTATACTTTAATTTCACATAGTCTTTACCTCAAATTATTTTCCCCGCTCGTTTCACTAGAACCAACGGAATACTGACAGATAACTTTTGTGCAAGCTAATTACATTCATATTAGAAAGTATTGCTGCGATTTTCACAAAAACTTTCTCAGATCATCAGCCTTATTTTCTTATTATAGATATTATTCTAAAAATAGAACTTCCCAAATTTATTTAAAAAATAAATAAATACACAAAGTCAAGAAGCCATGTAGAAAGTCAAAATTGAAATGTATTCTTATAACTTTTACAACACATTAAAAGTAGAAGTCTTACTAAGATTACAAGAACGTAACTTTTATTACAAATATATACAAAAAAAATTACCTGTTTGCTTATTAAATTGGCAGCTAACCCCAAAAGCCAGTGTACACAACTTTAAAACTCGGAGAACAACTGATCTACATACTTCCAGATCTAAACATGAATTTAAAAAAAAATACAAGTTGCCACATGTTATAAAAAATATACTTGAATTAGTTATAGACAAGATAGTGACTCATAATTTGAGAGGCTTCTCAAGTTATGTCAAGCTACGAATGAGTGTAACACAGTTCATGCAAGTACAATTCAACTTTTCAATTTGTAAACTTACACTCATGCTTACACGCGTATAGGCGAACACAACACACAAAACACATCAACACAACACACCATCACACACTTCAGTTGATTATACGTAAGAGACCTGACGTTTTGCCATAATAATTTTTTTTATAAAATGTAGGAATAGATGTATAAGGAATGCATGTTATTTTTTATTTGGGTGGCTCCTACGATAGCGACCAATTTTGGTCTTTGTAGGAGTCTCCCGTCCCATAGCAATGTTTTGTGGCTGCTGCATAATGTATTACTCTGTTGATTATTTATTAATTGTTATTGTATATTGTACAATTCAATATGTGTATGTATCATGCATATCTGTATAATTTATATTGCCTGCCAATGTAATTTATCTATATTTTTCTGCTGTTGGTACAAATAAAATTATCCTTATCGTGTAGAACATTTCCGAAACCGCTACATCTAAAACATCTAAGTGTAGCCCTCCTAGCCGCAGCAGTCACGTGACTTGTGATCTATCCCACCACTTGAGTCCCAATAGTTCACTGAAGTCTGTGAAGCCTGACATTTCGTAACAGCTGCCAGTTTCACAGATCTTACATTGTGGTATTTGTTTCAATGTTGGTAGCTGTTGGTAGTCATGGCTATCACTGTAATGTAAACTCACCTCTTCTCCTCCCTTGACGTCACGAGAACGTTGGTAGCTGTTGGTAGTCATGGCTATCACTGTAATGTAAACTCACCTCTTCTCCTCCTTTGACGTCACGAGAACGTTGGTAGCTATTGGTAGTCATGGCTATGACTGTAATGTAAACTCACATCTTCTCCTCCCTTGACGTCACGAGAACGTTGGTAGCTGTTGGTAGTCATGGCTATGACTGTAATGTAAACTCACCTCTTCTCCTCCCTTGACGTCACGAGAACGTTGGTAGCTGTTGGTAGTCATGGCTACCACTGTAATGTAAACTCACCTCTTCTCCTCCCTTGACGTCACGAGAACGTTGGTAGGTGTTGGTAGTCATGGCTACCACTGTAATGTAAACTCACCTCTTCTCCTCCCTTGACGTCACGAGAACGTTGAGTGAGGGTCCACGTTGAGCTACTATCAACCTTGTTGGAATAACTCGAAAGAAAATGCTCATGGTGGGCTGAGCTGCTATGTCCCTTGTGGCTAAGCCGTCCAGAGAGTAACTGCGTCATTTGATTAACACCCGCGTGTAGTTGTCCTCGATAACACAAGTAATGGACATACTGAATAATTGACGTCAGTTTTGACGTGGCGACTTATTCATTCCGATAAAAGCGTATCCCATGGGCCGCCTGTCTGCAAATCGGTCGTTAATCAGAGTTCTGGATCTAGATGTTAAATATGCATAGGAGACCTACATTCAACACGAAACATGAGGATGGAATCATTCAGGAAGTGGACAGCGTTGACGAAGCAGCAGCCAACTAAGTCGGTCGGCACAGTTCATGTAAGCAGATAAGGATGTTGTTGTATTTTAGATTTCTGTCGTTTTTACATGTTCGGGAGCCTTTTTCCTACCATAATATTAGCTGTAGAGTAAAAGCAACGCAACTGTTGAATGTCGTAGTTCGAAGTATATTTGATTGTCTAAAGCAGTACACAGTTGGTCAACGTCAATGTGAAAGGCGCGTTGCATCAACATAAAATATCATACCGTACGCTCATACCATAATGACAACATCACTTTGAACGGGCGATGCAACCGACGGCAGCAGAGGAACGTGTATCCGCAAACTTGTACGACGCCGTTTTGTATGTTACGTTTGATGAAACCTATATCATATGTTAGGGGAGACCAGGGCGGCCTGGCATATGAGGCGGGTTGAATTTTGCGATCCATTGGGAAACTAATGCACTAATCCTGCCGCGTTTCAACGAGGCGAACACCGTTAACATTACGTACAACATTAGAACATTGCAGCCACAAAGACGACGTCACGCAAAAGTTATTACGGCTTTTCACTTTTTCACCACGTTGAGTAATAACATTAAAAACATTGTCAATATCTTCTACACCATGGGTACGTACTGATCATGTAATGTACAAGGCAACATGATGAAGGTATGACACTTGGGCATACGTCGAAATGAGCTAAACCACATTGCCCGCATATTTTATTTTTTTGCGTTACACAAAAAGAGGCCGACCAGGTCGGGGCGGATTGGCGCATTTTTGTCGGGGCGTGTTGGCGCGTCCGTTATCGTGGAGATTTGGCATGTTACGAACAGACCAAACGTGTCAAAAAGCAACTTGTATAATCGTAAGCTTACTAAAGTAGGGTTCTCTCGGACCTGTTTTCCTTCTCGGAACAATCCTAAATAAATGCACATTATGCGGTTATGTTTTGATGTGCCTATGATATCTTTTTCGGAGGATGTAGGCGCAGTTGAAGGTTTCATATTGTTATTTTATAATATTATGTTGTTGTTGTTGTTGTTACACAAAATAGCTGCATCAGTGAGATACGTATGATTGGAATGTCAACTCAATATGTGGCTGACTTCTGTTTTCTCAAGCTCCGGCCTGTGGCGCCGTAGACGACGTAGTCTCGCCGTAGACGACGTAGTCTCGCCGTAGACGGCGTAGTCTCGCCGTAGACGACGTAGTCTCGCCGTAGACGACGTAGTCTCGCCGTAGACGACGTAGTCTCGCTGTAGACGACGTAGTCTCGTTGTTTAGGTGTGTTTCAGTGTCGATGTCACGGCTTGTGCGGAGCTACGTCCGCCAACGTGGCCGGTTCGTGGCAGCTACAGTCCATGTTTCAGTGTCGATGTCACGGCTTGTGCGGAGCTACGTCCGCCAACGTGGCCGGTTCGTGGCAGCTACAGTCCATGTTTCAGTGTCGATGTCACGGCTTGTGCGGAGCTACGTCCGCCAACGTGGCCGGTTCGTGGCAGCTACAGTCCATGTATCAGGTTGAAAGATTTCAGTTAACATTTCAAAACATCTTTGTAACGACAATGTGGTCTGTCTATTAATCGTTTTCTTTCGTACATGGAAATGTCGTTTTCCTTCCTACAGCTAAAGCAGACTGATTTTAATAGTCCATCCCGCGTTATGTGTCCACCTCGGCGTATACAGCGAAGACATATAATGCTGATGAATGGATGGTGGTATGCTCTAGCGAGTACTTCCTCTGCCTCACACATTATTATTATTTTATTATTACTATTATTAATATTAAAAGTGTCTTTCGCAGTCGCTTCAGCCAGCTTGCGCGAACAGCTGACTCTTACGCCTGCCTACCCAGCTTCCCTTAAATTATTATTCTGTGTAGTTTGCTCCTCTGGGTTTTATCATTGGCGATTCGACGCCGCTGCTCCATGTCGGCCCTGGTCTTAAGCCGCATGCCGATCTGCTGCAGGTCGGTGTCAAAGGTGCTGGGGAGGCCGGTTCATGTCCATCACATCTGTGCTTATTTGACGGCACCGACACCGTTCATACAACTTCACATTGCTTATCCTCTGTGGCCAGTGAATCCTGGTGATTGAGCGGAGCTGCTTATGATGGAAGGCATCCTGTTTTTCTGTTTCCGACCTCATCAGGCCCACGCAGCCACGATGTACAGTAGGGCTGGAGGCACAAATGCGTTTTATATAAACGCAATCGGACTTGCTCGTTGACGTGTTGTTTTCGCAGCCAAAGATAACACAAGGAACGGAAAGCAGTGACCGCAAGCTTTTTTCGGCGAGACAGGTCATCAACGTCTCCGATGAGGGATCCAATTTTCGCGGTCGTCCCCCATTCTTCGGCGACATGGTCGGTTTAACAGCTGATAATCTCCCAGTACTGTTGGCGCGATCTCGCTGACTTTGCTTCGGTAGTCATGCTCAGGTGAGATGAAGTCGGCGTCGTCTGCGTATATTGCCTAGCTGGGTAAGTTGTGGTTGGTTGGTGGTCGGCTTGGAAGACATGCTTGTAGAGTGCCGACTGTCGAGATGAAAGGGGCAGACAAAGCGACATCAATCCTGTCGATGATTTTCGTCTCCGGTAGTAGAACCAGCGTGATTCGGACGTTATCTGTGTCGAGGAACGAATGCAAAACGTCCAAGAGTTTCTTTCGACAGCTTGTATCGAACGCACGTGATAAATCAATACCCAGCATTTCAATCATAATCGTTGGTACTTCGCGGCGAGCCACCGATGTCCCCATACCACATCTACTGTTGACGTGTCGAAATCCGCTTTGGGATGGTGATAGTCATTCACCTGGTTGGACATCTGGGTCAATGTGATGAGAGATAATTCTTTCGTAGAGTCGTCAGCAGCATGCTTGGTCTTGGGTTCTTCAGAGGGCCAGTCGGTTTGCCGTATAGAGTAACGTAATAAAGATATATAGAATTTCACCGGAAATACGTTGTTCACCGTGTAAGATATCCGAACCACTAGATACATACATCATACCAAGTTGAAGCACCTGAATGTAGTAGCAACACCTTTCTGAACTTGAATTATGTCTAGTTGTGGCAGTTCGGCTTAGGAATCGGTGAACGAAACAAGAGGCTTGCTTCATACATTATGCTGTATTTTGATGCTTGTTATTATGATTTCTCACAATATTATATTGTTGTCATTTTTTATTCTGATCGAAACCTCCAGACATGGTCGAGGACAACGCTAAAAACGCCCCAGCCGACTTATGGCAACTGTTGAGAGAGTCGACGGCGAAGACGGGGGTGCAGGGTGTGAGCAACATAAACGAGGCCCGCAGTCGCGCCAGGAAGACTTTCTGGGCCTTCGTCGTTGTCGCTGGAGTCGGTAAGTTGGGGATGTATTCATATTTGTAATACAACGGTACGCTCTTGCACAGCGCAGTGTCCGGTCCCTAGGACTGTGAAAGCGCCTTACACTTTACTTTCTCCATTTCTGTGGGAACACGCAGCAATTACTGCACCAAAGTTACTCGTTCGCATAGTTCCACCACTTTCTGTACAGCCAGGTAGGCCTACTCATGCATATCAATAACTGAGTAAGCAACAATAATGTTGCTACAGAGCTTACCCTGTTACACATGTTATTGTATAATTATTATTATCATAATGATCCTCGTCGTCGTGACTCGTTGTTGTTGTCGTTGTCGTTGTTGTTAGAAAAGGTCAGGAAAAGTTCATATTTGCCAGTTGTGGGTCCACGATATCCCTGAATGTAGTTCTCACCTAACCGGGCAGCTCTATTATAAGATGTGTTGCAGGCACATAGTGACGCCCAATGAAAACAATAGCTGTACTACACTGGTACTGACTATATTTTCGACACTTCCCTATTCGTGCAACATTTGGTCGCGGCCCGCACCCTAACTTGTTTAATGCTGGTTGCATGCGAAATACGACAGTTGCCATAACATTTTTACATCGATCTCTTTTTTTTTAATCTGGAAAATTATTAACATTTTAAAGTAAAGTAGAGGGTTATAAGAGTATAATTTGTGCGAATAAAGAAATGTCGACAATTGTGAACACCCCCTCCCCGCGCTAAATGTAGTCTACGCTTCACCGGAACAGAACGAAACAAGTAATAACTGGCAAATAAAGCCAATGTCAAGCGCCTAACAAAATACCTTTTTTTAGGTATATATAAAATATCTTTGTTCAAGTATTTCTCGGCAAATAAAATACGTTTGTTCAAGTATTTATCGTTACACAGAATAGTTTTATTCCGGTATTTATCGTTGCACAGTATTGTTTTGATTAGCTGTTTATCGTTACACAAAATAGTTTTATTCAGGTATTTATCGTTACACTTAGTGGTTTGATTCCGGTGTTTCTGCTTGCGTTTATCTGACAGTTACGAGTTCATTGCGTGAACATATCGTGTCAATCAATAGAGCACTAGTGCGTATCATTGGCGGTGTCGTGTTTCAATGACATTTAGCGTGACTAATAATAAAGTCGCATTTTCCCAGATGTACGCTTTAGCTAAAAGGCCACCTTATTTAATAATTGATGCCCAAATGCGTTATTGCCGAGTTGAAACTGGTGCTCCAACAGCAGGTAAACATCATATGTGAAAGTTTCTAAAACCAACAAAGGTATGCTTACTCTTCATAGTTATATTACCAGAATACTTGTTCCAAACGATAACACTCTTGACACATCGGCGAAATCTAATCTAATCACATCTAATAAATCTAATATAATCTAAACTTATTAAGGACAACATCAAACAGGTAAATCGCGGACTTTTCGGCCACAAAAATGTTGGTCCCTGACGTTTTGCCCTCGGCTGGTTTGAATGCGGACATTTTACCCGTTAGATTGAAGCGTGTATTTCTTGCCGCGAGATGTGGTAGAGAGAAGGTAAAGGTTCTTACATAGCGCAGTATTCAGTCCTTGGGACGCCGCGTAGGACAGTATACAGGTAGATCAGACAACACGTGTGTAACATGACTTGGCCGCGTTTCAGTGTTACTGGCGTGGCAGGTGAGCGTGGCCACGATCCAGTACTTCTCATACCCCGTCAACACCCGCATCCTGCAGCACTCGGCGCAGGCCTTTCACTTCCCCGCTGTCACCTTCTGTAACCTGAACCCATTGCGAGCGTCTGCCGTCCGAGATGGCAAGAGTCGCGTAGGCCAGGTGTTCTCGGTAAGTCCGTCAATGAACAGCTCTGGTGAATTGCATACACGAGGCGTTGTAATGCACCGTGATTGCACATCTTGTGCACAATGTCATAAACAAATGTACCGTGAATGTTCCCTAACGAACTCTAGCAACATATTATAAGCGCAAATAACGTGAAAATTAGTCCAGATGCAAAATATCAAGATATATATTTCAACAAAAACCGCTTCCAACTGTAGTCATTTGCCAATGTAAACGCATCGAATGCGACGGATCCTGAAGCCGACCCCCCGAAGCCGACCACGTTCCCGTCCGTGGAAGACGAGTGGGACGATGACGGGATCCTCGATGGATCGACCGGCGACCTCAACTACACGACGGAGACGACCGACTTCCAGATACAAGAGCGCTTCGGCAGGCTCTTCAGCCGCCTGTCACGCAAGCAACGTCAGAAGGCGGGGCACCAATTGTCCGCCATGCTGTTGAGCTGCTCGTGGAATGGACGTCCGTGTAACGCAATGTAAGTGTCTATTATCGCGTGGACCTGAAGTGAAGTGAAGTGAAGTTTATTTGTTTAGATCATACATACAGAGTCAAAAAAACAGTTGGTACATATTTTACATAGTTTTGATGATCCAGGGAGGCCTGCACTAAGACCTGAGAGATCGCTATCGTACAAGCCTCCCTATGACTATGTATGGTGCAATAATCATTATTACTGTTATAAATATATGTGGAGTTGCTAAATTTGCCTACAAATATAACAGTGCTAATAATACTAACAAATAATACTAGCAAAAATACATATAGTGCAAATAATGTGAATACTATTTTTTGTGCGTGTATAAATGTAAATAAAATGTGAATCGAATATAATTCTCAATATTATCATGTAATAATTACAGAGAAGTTAAATAATACAGAAAGGATAAATACATTATTCTTGTAAAATACAATTAAAATCTTGACAGTAAAAATAATACATTAGTTCAAAATTTATTAGTTACAAATTATATTGTGAGGAACTCAAAAACAAGCTGTTTTTTATAATAAAAAAAAATTATAGTGATAATATTACTGAATGAATATTCAGTATAATATTATATTACATAGTTATGAATTATTAAGTAACACAGTTTATTATGATAATGATGACGAAGGCAAACCATACATTTCTAGGCTTCAGCTGGCATATTCTTTTTGCAGATGTAGCAGTTATTAACATTACATTCCAAGTCATATTTACTGATGTTTTTGCAGATGTAGCAGTTATTAACATTACATTCCAAGTCATATTTACTGATGATATATTTTTTGGAGTAATTCACAAAGCTTTGATACGAATGGGTGTTAATTTTCTCCATGGCAATTTGTGGAAGAAAGTTTTCTTGAGCATGAGCATGACATGAGATAGCCAGGGTCTAAATACATGACCTTGTCCATCAACTTAGCGTGGGAAGATGATAAGGAAGTACGTAAACCCATTCCTCTAGATTGTCGGATTGTTTACAGTATATAATATATTCAACATTCTTCATCATATCATAGAAAGAAAATAGACAAAAACAAATGCGGTACAAGGAATAGAAAGGTCTTTAAATGAAGTACTTAAGTGATTGTCAGTCGACATGCTATTACTTAATATACACATACACATCTTCCTGTAATCCATAGTGGATCGCATGTCCATCCACAATAATCGGAAATTAACACCACCACCATCACCACCGTTAGTAGTAATAGTAATAAAAAGTTCCATCTGTCCATCTGTTGTCGTGTTACTGTGTGTCGTGTCATGCCGACGGTGTGTCCGCAGGAACTTCACCCACTTCAACAACTATATGTACGGCAACTGCTTCACGTTCAACGGCGTCTCGAACAACAAGAACCTGACGACCACACGCACGGGCCCGCTCTACGGTAGGCTCTACACCACACGCACGCACGCACGCACGCACGCACGCACGCACGCACGCACGCACGCACGCACGCACGCACGCACGCACGCACGCACGCACGCACGCACGAGCCCGCTCTACGGTAGGTTCTACATACACGCACAAGCATGCGTACACACACCCGCATTATAATATTTTATGTAAAGAAGGTGTGTGCACGCAAGATGCCAAGTTGCAGACTATATATAAAATGTCGTGTGAATTTGCATGTCACTCCAGGCCTGTCGATGAGGTTGTTCGTGGAGCAGTTTGAGTACGTGGAGTCGCTGTCGGACGCGGCCGGAGTGATTCTTGTCGTCCATAATCATACCTCGATGCCATTCCCGGAAGATGACGGCATCAGCATCAGTCCCGGCACAAAGACGTTTGTCGGCCTGATACGGGTTGGTTAGCTCATTACAGCTAAACAATCAAGTCGCTACTTTTCAATCTAACTAAGCTAACACTTTGAGAATCGTGTTTCTAATAGCTAAGATAAGACTATTTGTTTAACGTAGACAACCTTAGAATTCGATTTTGCGGGTAACCCATCTTACTCCAGACACCAATAATTCTAAGAGTTCCGATTACTGCGGGTGTTGGCCGTTTCACAATGTTGAATTGAGCGCGTCTGCGTTGTTGGCAGCACACGACGACGAGAATTGGTCAGCCGTACGGGAATTGTGCTGATTACACGACAAAGGAGAACCTGGACCGTAACGCCTACGTCAGAAAAGTACCGACAGTTGAGTATAGTTTGCAGGTATGTCCACTGGGTGATTCCGTCGTTATACGAAACCGACAAAGAATCGTCAACGGAAGCACAATAATACCACTAATTGTCTTGTAATAATACGACTAATTGTCTTGGAGAAAGCCCCAAAGGGAATGTGCGAAATTGCGAATGGAAATATGTCATAGTATATAAAAGCTGAACAACTTGTAATTTTCGCCGAATTTTTTATCCGGTCAAAATTAATGTATTAGTTTGTCCGATGGTATTATCTAAGCTAAATTATTTGCACACACGAGCTGGCATGTGGTAGTCGATACTAGATATTTTCGATTATTAGAGAAATAAATCTGAAACAATAGAAATGAAGAGGACCTTTAAAACCAGACAAATAAACCGTGCTGCCGCCTGGTGGCTTCTCCGGACAGTGAACCAGTCGTTGTGGTCTGCAGATATAGTTGTCTCACTCTGCAGATTGACTTCACATGGGATATTCGGGTTTTTTGTGTTTTTTTAGTAGTAGAGCTCTCGATTTTGATGATAAATACGTAACCAAATATACAATCTACACATAAGTTAATTCGCTCCCACTGGAGCACAAGGTGTCAATTTTAAATAAAACATAACTATTAATAAGCATAGTGAAGACTGCACGAAGTCATTTTGTCATCGATACTCGTGAATCATTAATGGCACTTAGTGATATCTCAATTAACAGACGTACGGGCGGGAATAAATCATCCCTCATAGTGGCTTGTCAATAGTATATTTCTAGCTGTCTGATTTATTTGCACATAACATGGCTGATGCTACGTGTATCGTTTTTATTCAGGCGTGCACGAAGACCTGCTTCCAGCGTCATTTGATGACAAGATGCGGCTGCTACAGTGCGCTTTACCCGTTCGCCTGCAATATAACGGCGTACGCCTCCATCGACGTAAGCCGACTCCTGCCTTGTGACGACGCGTCTCAGACACGGAGCGACCGTGGTGCGTAGAAGAAAACTGCCTAAAAGTTAACTTCCATGAACCAGTTTAGTGAATTCCAAAAGAAACAGGCCCATTTATATCATAACCGTTTATTTTACACATACATACACATCAGATATTTGTAGATGAGATTTGACATGAAGGCTTTATTTTTCATGTAAATTTCAGACATAAAAGTAGGTGCGTCTTTAGAGACGAGGCATTGGTGAAATAATAATGACAACACGATAATACTCAATTGTCTAGAGTTTGAGTCTATGTGTACTTGTTGTGGGGTGTGTTTACCCACTGTTCTGTTGGTGATGTGTCAACGGCTGATTATATTGGCCAATCTGAGGGACCTTCCTATCTTGGACTTCCAGTCGTGATTCAGCTTGCTACGTGTTCGCCATGGTCCTTCAGTTGATCATATTTCAGAGCCACCGTCAAAAGTGTATTGCTCTATGGAGCTGACACATGGCGGCTCAGAAAAGAACTTGAAAGGAAGCTCGACGTGTGTTCTAACAAGATTTAACAAGATTGCCATCTCGAACAACAAGTTCCAGATGGCAAGTGGACAAGGAAGCCATTGGCTTATCGAGAGTCCAATAATTTTCTCATCTATGTGTAGCCCGCCCTTATCAGATATCTGTCAATTCTATTTTTAAACATATTCACAATACTAGCATTAACAAAATCATTTGGCAGTTTGTTCCATTCATTTATCACCCTCTGTGAGAAAGAGTACTTTCTCATGTCCAACCTACACTGCTCCTTAACTAATGCTGCTTTGTGTCCTCTGGTTCTACTGCCTTCTTTAAGTTTGAAGAACATATTCCTATCAACATCCTCATAACCGTTCACTATTTTAAACACTTCTATTTGGTCTCCTCTTAGTCTCCTGGTCTCTAGTGTTGTCAAACCACATTGTAATAAGCGACTTTCGTAACTAAGGTCTCTTAATTCTGGAATCATCTTAGTTGCTCTTCGTTGTATTCTTTCTAGCTTATCTATGTCTTTTTTACGATATGGCCTCCATGCTTGAATACAATATTCCAAATATGGTCTAACTATTGCTTTGTACAGGGGTACAATTAAATGTTTCTCCTTATACGTGATAGTTCTCCTAATTTGCCCTAGAATTTTATTTCCTTTCGAAGCAGCAATCCCACATTGCTCTGAAACTTTCATGTCAGCATTAAATGTTACTCCTAAATCCTTTTCTTGTGTGGTACTACCTAGTACAGCGTCCCCCATTTTATATTCCTCGTCCATATTTCCATGTCCTATGTGTATACATTTACACTTCCAAAAATTTAATAACATTTGCCATTTTTCTGACCATTTAACTAATTTTTCTAGATCATCCTGTAAACTTTGTTTATCTGTATCATTAGTAACCTTTCTGAATACTTTTGTGTCATCTGCAAATTTGAGTACTTTGCTAGATATGTCATCCTCCAAATCATTTATATATATTAAAAACAGTATAGGGCCTAACACTGATCCCTGTGGTACCCCACTCAAAACAGATTTCCAGTTTGAAATCTTACCATCTACTATTACTCTCTGTCTTCTGTGTGTAAGCCACTTTTCTATCCAGTTGATTACATCATTGCCCATACCATGGGCTTTTAGTTTAAGTAACAATCTTTGATGTGGCACTTTATCGAAAGCTTTCTAAAAATCTAAGTAGACAACATCCACTGGTGACCCGTCATCTACCCACTTTGTAATTTCTTCTAAAAACCATAAGAGATTGATTAGACATGACCTTGCTTTTAGGAATCCATGTTGAGATTTATTTATTAATTTATGTTTTATGAGGAATTCCACCATGTGGTCTCTAATTAATGTTTCGAGTAATTTACATACAACTGATGTTAAACTCACTGGTCTGTAATTTTCTGACTTCTTCCTCGATCCCTTCTTAAATAGCGGCGTAATGTTTGCTTCTTTCCATTCTGAAGGAACTATTCTTTCTTCTAGTGACAAGTTAAATAAGTTTGCAAGTGGTGTACTAATTTGATCAACAAGTTCCTTTAGCAGTTTTGGTGGTATCCCATCAACTCCAGGTGATTTATTATCTTTCATCTTCTTAATTTTCTTTGCTATCATTTCAGGAGTTACAAATAACTGCCCTAAATGTTCTGATTTATTGCCGTCAAATTTAGTCAATGGAACTGGAAGTGAGCTGATATCTTCTGTGGTAAAAACTGAGCTAAAATACTCATTCAGGACCTCTGCCATTTGGAACCCATCTGAAATTATGTTTTCACTGTTGTTTTCCAGTGGTCCGACCTTATCTCGAACTTTCTGTTTACTCCTTACATAAGCATAGAAACTCTTGCTGTCATTTTTTATATTACCTGCCAATTTTTGTTCAAAGGTTCTTTTAGATTTTCTAATTTCAGTTGTAGCTAGGTTAAGTGCCTCTTTATAGTTTGTGTAGTCTTCTACATTTCCAGTGTGTTTATAGACCTTCCACAGCATCTGTTTGTGAGCAATTTTTCTAATAGCTTCTTTTGACAGGTGTTTTTTCCTGGATCTTTTCCCTTGTTTTCTTAATGGAATAAATTTCTCAATAATGCCCTCAATCTCATATTTTAAACAAGTCCAGCATTCTGTTGCTGTCTTGTTCTTCAGCAAGTTATTCCAATCTATATTTGCTAGATATGTTCTCATCACTTTATATTTGCCTTTGTTGAAGTTCCTCCTCCATTGTTTTTTATATGTATTCCCTGTTTTTACTGTTATATTAAAATTGATTTGGTTATGGTCACTTGAACCCAAAGGTTCGTGTACTTTAACATTGTCAACTAATTCATTTTGAGAAGACAAAATTAAATCTAGCACATTCCCACCTCTGGTTGGTTCCAAGGCATGTTGAGTAAGGAAACAATCCTGTGTTAGAAGTAGAAACTGATGGTCGTCACCTCCAGCACTCTCTAATGGTTCCCATTGTATATGGCCATGGTTAAAATCACCCATTATAACACATTCTCCCTTGCTCAACTCCCTTATCGCCTTTTGTAATTTTACATCTTCCTCTTGTCCTATGTTAGGACTACGATAAACTACTCCTATTGTTAATGTTGAGTTCCTGGTAACTATGTTACACCAAATTGCTTCCACACTATCTGCTTCACTTTTCAGTGTAATTTCATATGCTTGGATAGATTCTTTAATATACAAAATTACTCCACCTCCCCTTCTTTCTCGTCTATCCTTCCTAAACATTACATAGCCTGTCAGTGCTAACTCAGCATCTACTATATCTTCATTTGCCCATGATTCTGTGATGCCTATTACATGAGGATCAATATCTGCTACCATAATGTCTAACTCACTTTTTTTATTTACTATGCTCCTGGCATTTAAGCATACACATTTAAGTTCATTGTCTGAAATTATTGGTGAACATTTCTTTGGATGTGTATTTGTAGTAGTACTCCTTTGAGTTTTCTCTGTCAGTTCCCCCTGCGCATCTAGTTTAAATAATCTATGGCACCTGTGCCCTCGTCGACAACTCTGACAAACTCACACGCAAGAACTGCAGCGCCCTTCCCTGTCAGATGAAGTCCATCTCTCATGAAAAAGTCACCTCTTCCCACAAAGTTTAACCACATCTCTACGAAGCCTACTCCCTCCTCCATACATACCTTCTGTACCTGTGTGTTGATCGCCATCCTCCTACAGTTCCTATATTCCTCACCCCTGCCTCCCATTATTGGTAATATCCCCGACAATACGATTTGCCCAACTCGTGCCTCTTTAAGTGTCTTGATCAACCTCCTGTACTTACCAATGATGGCTGACGTTCCCTCCTTCTCGGCATTGTTCGTTCCCACATGCACGAGAACAGCACCTCCCGTGCCACCACCCATGACCTGTCCTGCCTTCTCTGCTATATCCTCTACTTTTGCCCCTGGTAGGCATACTGTTATGTCATCTCCTCTATTTACAATTTTATCCACTTTCCTAATGATGGAATCCCCCATAAATACCCGGGCTTTCCTCGCTTTCCCCTGTGATACTACATCAGCAAAGCTCCTTTCCTGTTGCACACTACTAGTATGCCCACTTTCTCTCATATCATCAACCTTTACTGTCTTACCACCTGGCAATCCCTCTCCACTCACCCGCTTACCTCTCTTTTGTTGCATTCTCTGCCTTCTGTCATCTTTCTTCTTCTTATCAGCTTTCTCCCTCACATTGCCACTGCTCTCCTTGTTCTCCTCGGTCTCACCACCTCTGCTCTCCTCGGTCTCACCACCTCCGCTCTCCTCGGTCTCGCCACCTCTGCTCTCATCATTCTCACCACCTCTGCTCACTTCTGTCTCACCCTGCCCTGTCATCATCAAAATCATACGCCTTAGCTCAATCACCTGCTCCTGCAGATATTTCACTGTAGTACACCCCCTACACACGAAATGGAAATCATCCGCCTGCACCTCCGCCCACGAATTTACACACCCGGACTTTGCAAAGTCTATCCAGCTGTCGCAGCTAGAACATATCAAATTACGTTTTGCCTTTACTTGGCGTTTGCACGGCGCCATGTTAGAAATTAAATTTGTATTTGTTTATAATCCGTTTATAATCAATTTATACTAGGTAGTCTTCACAAAGATTGTTTTTGTGTTGTAATACACACTTTATAGTATGTTACTTATGTCTTAATTAAATTTACAGCTACTGCCTTGCAACTTACTTTCTATGTAACAGCTGACTAACAAAACGTAATATCGCTCGCGCTAACAAAATTTCAGTGACCTTATTTAAATAACACTGAATTACTACCTACGGCTAGCTTTTAACAATAAATGTTGCTAAAACAAAATATTCAGGTTTTCAATATATAATATGTACTAAATTATTTACAGTAATATTATGTCTCGTATTATGTACCCAATCAACTGAAAACAACAACCCTTAATTATCGCTCGCGTTACCGAGTCCTCGGAGACCTACGATATAAACTACCCTAAATTACTCCTATAGCTAAATTTTAACAGCAACTATTGACTAAACAAGGACTCTTGTAAGTTTATGTTTAATATACACGCAATAATAATACTTATCCGATCAATATTCCACGCTTTAGACAAATATAAAATCCACCAAATTCAATCCCGTGTTCTCCTCAAGATTTCCCAAGATGCATTCTACTAGACTAGAATGTTCAGGAAGTGTCTAAGATTTCACCGGAGCAATACGCTGGCCACTAAAGAATGATATGATGACACAGACATACTTTCGAACAAGCTCCGAAGATCGCGCTCCATTTAGAGCTGGTCTCTTTGATCACCATAAATAAAAAACAATGTCGAAATTCATCTTGTTGACACACACTCGTAGCAAGGAAAACAGGCGACCGATATCATCAAGTAACTATTTCAATGATGACGATACTTAGTTGGGCCGTTGGTGTCTCTTTGCCAGCCACTTCGAGTGCACCATCTGCCCAATGCTTGATGTTGTCAGTCCATCCTATTGTCTTCTACTTCTTCGGATGTCTCTGGTAGTTCCCCTTCTATACTGCTAAGTACCAGACTCTAAACTTCTTTCCAATTATCCTACTCAGACAGCTTCTTCTCTTGGAATAACATAGCAGATTTCTTTCTTCCTTAATCCCTGCTATCTCTGACCCTTGAGTTAGTATTTCACTGCGTCCAGCTTATCCTCAGCATTCTGAGACATTCCCACATCTCGGTTGCTTGTATACGTTTCTCTTCCTCCGTCATGAGTGTCCAAGACTCACTGCCATACTGATCAACGCTCCAAACTAGTCAGTTCACAAATCTCTTCTTCAAGCATTTACTGATGTCATCGTCATTTCATGTACAATGGAACCTCGTTTATCCGGACACATTGCTCCGTAGTCATTATGTGCGGATTAACGAGATTTCAATACAGATGAATGGCGAGGTTTCAGGACTATCGACGTCAGTATTAGCGAGGTTCCACTGTATTAACAATATAGTGCAATACCGTATGTATATTGCATGGTTTAATGACACTGGCGTGCATTTGCGTTTGCGTGTAACATTTATTATGAAACATCAGCAACATTATAAATAAATAGTTAGTCTGCTTACTAAGTTGTCCTGCTGCGATAATTAATAATTTTTAATAATCATGTATTAAAAAAAGAATAATGATGATGTTAATGCTAGAACATTTTCAGCATGATTGCTTCGTCCATGCATACAACACTTTACAACCTAAAAATAGAATGACGAATATACGCCATGCAACAGACACGTGTTCACGCGTGGCGTTTGATACTTCGCTTGGATTCATTTGCGATTTTGTGATTGTAGATGAACACATGAAGTGCGCAAAAGAAATCGAATCGTTGTATCGGACTGGTCATATCAGGTGCTCAGAGAAGTGTTTACCTACGTGCAGGTACGTGCAGGGTGGGTGGGTGGGTGGGTGCGTGCGTGCGTGGGTGGGTGAGTGAGTGAGAGAGAGAGAGAGTGAGTGAGTGAGTGAGTGAGTGAGTGAGTGAGTGAGTGAGTGAGTGAGTGAGTGAGTGAGAGCGTGTGCATGCAGGTGTTTGAGTGTATATTTTCGTGCGCGTACGCATTCGTGTGTGTGTGTGTGTGTGCGTGGGTGGGTGAGTGTTTGTGCGTGCGTGCGTGCGTGCGTGCGTGCGTGCGTGCGTGCGTGCGTGCGTGAGTGTTTTTTACTCGGTATGTTAATGTTACGATTATTTTTTTTAAATAACATGTATGTACCAATGATAACCCTATGTGCCGTGCCTTGTATTTGACAGCGAGGTCGCCTACCGCTACTCAATCTCACAGTCCACCTGGCCGTCCGGCGTCAAACAGGTTTGCTTCCTCAACATTTCTACTTGTGTGCCTGTTTGTGCGCGTGTGCGTGCGTGCGTAGTCGTGGTGGTAGTCGTGGCGGTAGTCGTGGTGATAGTCGTGGTGATAATCGTGGCGGTAGTCGTGGTGGTAGTCGTTGTGATACTCGTGGCGGTAGTCGTGGTGGTAGTCGTGGTGATAGTCGTGGTGATAGTCGTGGTGGTAGTCGTGGTGGTTGTCCTGGCGGTAGTCGTGGTGATAGTCGTGGTGGTAGTCGTGGTGGTAGTCGTGATGATAGTCGTGGTGATAGTCGTGGTGATAGTCATGGTGATAGTCGTGGCGGTAGTCGTGGTGATAGTCGTGGCGGTAGTCGTGGTGGTAGTCGTGGCAGTAGTCGTGGTGGTAGTCGTGATGATAGTCGTGGTGATAGTCGTGGTGATAGTCGTGGCGGTAGTCGTGGTGATAGTCGTGATGGTAGTCGTGGCGGTAGTCGTGGTGATAGTCGTGATGGTAGTCGTGGTGGTAGTCGTGGTGGTTATCCTGGCGGTAGTCGTGGTGATAGTCGTGGTGGTAGTCGTGGCGGTAGTCGTGGCGATAGTCGTGATGGTAGTCATGGTGGTAGTCGTGGTGGTTGTCCTGGCGGTAGTCGTGGTGATAGTCGTGGCGGTAGTCGTGGTAATAGTCGTGATGGTAGTCGTGGTGGTAGTCGTGGTGGTTATCCTGGCGGTAGTCGTGGTGATAGTCGTGGTGGTAGTCGTGGCGGTAGTCGTGGTGATAGTCGTGATGGTAGTCGTGGTGGTAGTCGTGGTGGTTATTCTGGCGGTAGTCGTGGTGATAGTCGTGGTGATAGTCGTGGTGGTAGTCGTGGTGGTAGTCGTGGTGATAGTCGTGGTGATAGTCGTGGCGGTAGTCGTGGTGGTAGTCGTGGCAGTAGTCGTGGTGGTAGTCGTGATGATAGTCGTGGTGATAGTCGTGGTGATAGTCGTGGCGGTAGTCGTGGTGATAGTCGTGATGGTAGTCGTGGCGGTAGTCGTGGTGATAGTCGTGATGGTAGTCGTGGTGGTAGTCGTGGTGGTTATCCTGGCGGTAGTCGTGGTGATAGTCGTGGTGGTAGTCGTGGCGGTAGTCGTGGCGATAGTCGTGATGGTAGTCATGGTGGTAGTCGTGGTGGTTGTCCTGGCGGTAGTCGTGGTGATAGTCGTGGCGGTAGTCGTGGTAATAGTCGTGATGGTAGTCGTGGTGGTAGTCGTGGTGGTTATCCTGGCGGTAGTCGTGGTGATAGTCGTGGTGGTAGTCGTGGCGGTAGTCGTGGTGATAGTCGTGATGGTAGTCGTGGTGGTTATTCTGGCGGTAGTCGTGGTGATAGTCGTGGTGATAGTCGTGGTGGTAGTCGTGGTGGTAGTCGTGGTGGTAGTCGTGGTGGTTATTCTGGCGGTAGTCGTGGTGATAGTCGTGGTGATAGTCGTGGTGGTAGTCGTGGTGATAGTCGTGGTGATAGTCGTGGTGATAGTCGTGGCGGTAGTCGTGGTGATAGTCGTGGCGGTAGTCGTGGTGGTAGTCGTGGTGGTTGTCCTGGCGGTAGTCGTGGTGGTAGTCGTGATGATAGTCGTGATGATAGTCGTGGTGGTAGTCGTGGTGGTAGTCGTGGTGATAGTCGTGGTGGTAGTCGTGGTGGTAGTCGCGGTGGTAGTCGTGGTGGTAGTCGTGGTGGTAGTCGTGGTGGTAGTCGTGATGATAGTCGTGATGATAGTCGTGGTGGTAGTCGTGGTGGTAGTAGTCGTGGTGATAGTCGTGGTGATAGTCGTGATGATAGTCGTGGTGATAGTCGTGATGATAGTCGTGGTGGTAGTCGTGGTGGTAGTCGCGGTGGTAGTCGTGGTGGTAGTCGTGGTGATAGTCGTGGTGGTAGTCGTGGTGGTGGTGGTGTTGGTGGTAGTAGCAGTAGCAATAGCTACAGAAGCAGAAGCAGCAGTAGCTGCAGCAGCAGCACTAGTAGTATTCATCGTCTCTGTTATTTACTAACGACATTATTCATATGCTCTAAGCCCTGTGTATGCAGTTATTTAACTATATTTTTCTCTTTCACAGCCCGCTGTTCTGGAGGTTCTGTACACGCAGTCACCCTACCTGTGGGACACCATCAAGCGACTTAACGAAAGGGAGAAATCCGTCTTTCTATCGTACGTATTGCTACTTGCCACGCTACAGTGTCTCTGGTCTGCTAGGTGGTGACAACTCAGTTGACTCACTGAGTGTCTCCTGAAGGGTCATTGGAAATTAGCTGACATAATTTGTTGAAAAATGTCTTCATGTACAACAAAACATTGCAATGTCACTGTAGTATCAACTGATTGACCAAATGAATTATAACTGCATTAATAAATCGTAAAAAAAACGCAAGGAAACACGATTCAGTCGCTGTCACTAAGCTCCAAAATGACATTTTGATGAAACGGGCGTGTATGAAGTTATGTACGTTTGATGCATTGTAAGAAAAGTTACATGTATATAGTATTAGTAAAACTTGCTCAGCATATCAGTGAAATAACGAGAGTGAACGGTGAGATTGAGTTAACCTACACTGATCTACAGTTGCAATTGCTGTCTTAGTTCTATAGCAGGAGGCTTCTGTCTCTCCCGCAGGAACAATGTGCTCGACGTGGAAGTCTACTTTGAATCGTTCAACTACGAAGAAGTTCGCACGGAACCGTCGTACACGGTAAGTCTCCTACATCTCCTACATGTGTCCTAAGAAAATAATCATATATCTAACCTATTAACACAGGAATATTTGCTCAAAAGATTGTGACCCACCGTAACAAAATGAGTAGGAAGTCGGTAAACATGAAAATTCGCAAATGCCGTTTTTATCAAACACTGGCTAATCCGCCGATTTTTATATTTAATGAACTGGAGTAACACAATATAATATAGTTTAATATAATAATAATATATATATATATATATATATATACATATATATTATTATAGTACTATTATTAATATATATATATATATATTGTTAAAAGACGGAAAAACGTGTTTCATCGCATAAACAGTATCTGTAGATGTAGGTTCGCAAGATATGTATCTTGCACAACCTCATTTCACCTTGTCACAGCAGCAACGCGACGTCTCTTAAATTGTAAATATCATCCTTGCTCTCTGACGTTGGCAGTCAAGCCAGACTAACTCAACGTCTCTTTCATTGTAGATAACATATTTGGTCTCTCACATTGGCGGTCAAGTCAGACTTTAACGCGACGTCTCTTCCCTTGTAGATGTCATCATTACTGTCTGACATTGGCGGTCAAGTCAGACTCTAACTAACACGTCGTAGCTTCCATTATAGATGCCATCCTTGCTGTCTGACATTGGCGGTCAAGTCAGACTATAACACGACGTCTCTTCCATTGTAGGTGTCCGACTTGCTCGCTGACATCGGCGGTCAGGGAGGGCTTTGGCTCGGCGTCTCCGTCGTTGCATGCTGCGAGTTGATCGAGCTTCTCATCGACTTCATCGTCCTCACGCTGGGTCGACTGGCATCGACGAAGAAACTAAGCTCCCCTGCGATTCCCCTACAACCGTGACGACTTGTACACGTCATCGGAAGAATGCTACACTGTAGTGACAGTCTGGCAGTGTTACAAAGCAGGAGTTCCCAAACTGTGGTCCGCGGCCCTCAGGTGGTCCGCGGGATGGTTTGAGGTGGTCCCGAGGAACAACGCAATGTCCACGTTAATTGTGTGTAAAAAATCAATTAACCCATTAGACCCCTCAAATTGAATTAACCGTGTGCTTCTTTTCCCCGGGCAACTGAGACAGATTCTGAAAATTATGGGTACTTGTAGTTTTTAAGATGTAGTTTCAAAAGTATTGATATCTTATAATTGCAGGTTATGTTTATTTTGAATCAAATTGAATTATCTATGCAATGGCTTAACTGTGGTATATATAAGCTTATCATATGTTGTCATTCTGAGGTGTGGAACTTCGGAAACAAATTTTCTGACCAAATAGTGAGAGTGAAGTTTTACATGGTAGTTATATTTTTATTTAATAAAAATGCACATCTTCAATTGTATCGAAAAATTGTTGCACTGCAGTGGGCCTCAGGGTTGGGTTTAGCACCCCATGGATGGGCCTCAAGGAAAAACGTTTGGGAACCCCCATTATAAAATATACATTTGTGGAAAGATTACTGTAAATAGGCTGTCCTGACGTTTTCTAAATATAAAGTATACAGGCGTGTTAGGTTTGAGTTGGTAGTTACATGTGACATGTTATTTATGTTATTTATTTATGTGTAATCTAAATAATTGTGTTGGATTATGGCGTTTGTGTTGGATTATGGCGTTTGGGCCACGGTTGTTCCAGTAGCTGTTAGAACTCTCAATCAAGAGGACAGGGTTTTAGTCTTCTTTTTGCAGTTCGAAACTGGGTAATTGTATTCACTCCGCGTTGAGTACGGGTTAATGTGAACCTGGCATGGGCGATTAACTTAACTTAATCGTTAACATTCAAAAGTAAAGTTTACATTAACTTAACTAGTTAAGTTACGAAAGTTAATTTAACTTATCTTGTTGTGAAATTAACTTATTAACTTCGATTAATGTTTAGTTAACTTTCTTTAGGTAATTAAATTAATGTAATTCACATGTATAAATTCAGGTAAAAGGTTCAGTGGGTAACATTTGCAGCCGGTCAACTATTCAGCAGGCGACAAGAGGGTCAAATAGTTGGCCTGTTGCTGATCCTATGGACTCAAGATTTACCTGTAGAATAAGTCAACCTAATCATTAACTTAACTTAACTAGTTAATTTAATACATTAACTTAACTAAGCTAACTAACTTTTAAAATGCAAGTTAACTTAACTTAATCGAAAATAATTGAATATTAACTTAACTTAGCTATTTAATATAGTAAATTAATCGCGCCCATGCCTGGAGTGAAGAGGTTAGCCATGTGGTGCAGGGAAAAGTTTTATTAGAATATATATTTACTTAATTATCAGGGCCCATGTTGTAGGAAAATAGTTGATGTTACAATCATTAATCTTTAGCCAAATGAATGTGGTTAGGCCTAAGCAAGGTGGTGTATGCAGATTAACCGTGCAGCTGTGAAGGAGAACTTAATGATCGGGTGTAGGTAGTTATTGTGTAGTTTACAAATTTCGTTTCCTCATCTGCTTTCTTTTTCTCACTATCATAAAGTGGTTGGTATGTAATATATATATATATATATATATATATATATATATATATATATATATATATATATTATATATATATATATATATATATATATATATATATGTGTGTGCATATGTGTGCATATGTATTTATGTATATGTGTATCTGAACATATAATTATGTATAATATTATACTATTTATCATATTTGTACAGGTGGCCCCGCTGTATACCTCAAGGGGTTTCCAGGGATCATCTCAGTTATAATGTAATCAAATAATGAATAAAATTTGAAATTATTTGTATCGTTACAACTGAATAAATCCTGATAATAATAATAATAATTATTAAAATATTATTAATGGTACAGTGATACACATGTACTCCCTCTAACACATATAGTTAGATGAGTGCGCGTTGGTAGATTAAAATGTTTTATTAGATAATACATATAATATTTTGGTGCATGACATTTACTGTATGAATAGTAGTCGTAACAAATATTTGTTTTGACCTGAATAGAATGTAGATGTTTATGCAACCTCACGATTGTTCCATCAAATATATATGATTTGGTTGTTTAACACCAATCTCACTGACCAATCGAATCAAGGTACCCGAGTTAGCAATTGATGAATGAGTAAATGCTTTTCTCTGTTACAACCAACACATTAATGGTCAGTAATAAATAAATCATGATTCTTTTACATATGATAAGATATACGAATTTATATTTTGTAATTTTTCATGAAAGACATGTTTGAATGGTAGGTGTTACTATATGTTGAGTTGTATCTTTATTTGATCAAATAAACACTTCCCATTTTGAATCCGATTATTTATACTTCGTGATATTATGTTAAAGGGAATGTTCACCGAGTTTCACTGGTTACCTGAACGACTGTTTTACGAGACATAGCGGCACTGAATTCATTAGTGTTCATAACATCCCGAGGCCAAGTGGAACAAATCTATTTTCAATTCGTACCCACCAACCTTAACATTACATTCCCCAAGAATTATAACATTATTTTTTATTATTATAAGACGTCATATATGCTTTTATAAGATTTATCTGCGGTTAAATATATATTTGGACAATGCTTATGTTAAATGGTTTGCCACTGAGTTTCACCAAAACTATGCTGCTCGAGATGGTTCAGTATATCCCAATACTTCAACTCCTCGGTCATGTTTCTCACCTCCTGAGTATATGATCTGAAGTTCTGCCCCTGTCCGTCCCACTTCACACATTATGTTTATCCCCAATCTTCCTACTTCTTGTTTGATGTTATGTAGATTATTTTTTTTAGTAAAGCTCTTGCATTCCATGTACAATATTCAAACTCGTTTTGTTACACACAGTAGCTTGACATTATAAAACAAATATACATTATATACCGTACACATATATTTATTTTGCAGTGTAGCAATTAATTAAATCAAGGCATTGATTTTTGTATGTGTTTTGATCATATGTGACGTGTTACGTGTAGTTGTACGAGTTGTACGCTACAGAGTATGCATATATATAATGATTAACGTTTATTACTTTATATAGAAACAAATCTATGCAATGATATTCCAAGGGCTGCACGCACGCACGCACGCACGCACGCACGCACGCACGCACGCACGCACGCAAGTAAGCGCACAGATTAGTGGCACACAACGTACGCACAAGATCTTCCCGCGTAGGTTCGAACCCTGCTCGCAGCCAACAATTCTATCTGGTGGCTTCAGGGTACTGGGGGCATATGTATTGAACACTGGTGTGTCGGTGTGCTCCAGGGTACTGGGGCATATGTATTGAACACTGGTATGTCGGTGTGCTCCAGGGTACTGGGGCATATGTATTGAACACTGGTGTGTCGGTGTGCTCCAGGGTACTGGAAGTTTACAAGTGACAAACATCGTCGACACATATGGGCCCGATTCCTCCGCAGAACCCGTGCACGTTGGCATTTAAAATAATTTGTTTTTATATGCAGCAAGCATTTTTTTAAAGTTCGACATGGGATACGTCAAGAGCCTGGTGTTGAAGGAAATTGCAATTCCAACCATCTACCCCACTGTTAATACGGACGCTAGTAGTACAGCCAGTACCAGCAGAACCCGTGGCTTATATTTATCATAAATGGTTTATAGCATGCTTATAAAATGCTAGCACTAAAGATAATTTACAGACTATTTAAATAGACAAATTATCACTGCGAGACGTGTGGGACGGCTTCTGCCTGTGCACCGTCGCCGTAGGATAGAGCATGTTTATCCTCGACCCGCACAAACACAGTCTCTGCCTCTGCCCTGGCTCATGCGTGTAGGGTTGTGGGCCGGTTAGGGGCTCGTGGTCTACATAACACTCCCTGATATCACTATCCACATCTTTTAAATACGAAATAGTGTCATCATATGAAAAATCAGATGAATCCAACATTGTATTGCGAGATTGGCCTTCCCGTCGTGACGTCACGAATACCGTCCGCATTCGCTAGATGTCGCTACAAACTTGTACATTTTGTGTGCACAAAGCATGATCAAATAAGCTCTTTTACGGGGTGACCGAGGGAATTTAAAAATTATTTGAATAGCAGTCATTTATTTTTTTAGTATGGACAATGCAGTTTGGGAATAAAAAAATTCATTTCGCGTACCCTTTAATGCAATAAAACACTAGTTGTGTCACGTCGGGTCGTAGTGTGCGTGTGGGGCATAATAATCACTCTATATCAAACTGCGTATCGTATATTGTACGCTTTCATCTAAAGTGTTTTCGCTGTTGCTACGATTCGTCACCTTCGCGTTCACATTACTGTCATTAAGCCAAAATTTATTATTAATCACACATCTGATGTTGACGTGGGCGTTACGTGACGCATAGCACGACATGCAAAGCTATTTCCGATATGCTAAACTATTTCACTATTTCCTACACTATCTGCGTATCAAATATTTAATGTCTAAACCTGAATTATACTAAAATCGCACTTTACATTTTGTCTTAGCAATTCCTTAGAATAATGAACACTACCCTCTTCATCGTAGTGTGTAAAGCCCGACATTCGCGCTATTTGATGAAAAAGACGGGTTACTGTTGTTATTGTTGATGAACATCAGAGGCGTATTGGGGGAGATTGGACCATGGGCCTTTAGGCTTTGAGATATAGTGCATGATAGGCTTTGAGATATAGTGCGTGATAGGGTGGCAAAGTATTGGGTGACTCCGCTTTGTCCCCTTTTGATATTTTGTTGCTCTCATCTTTATCCCCGAAGCCGGTGAGAGGCTGACATCGATACCGGTCGTCGATTTTTTGTTCCTTCTTCTTCGTCACTGGTCTCGTTTCACTTTCGTTTCCACCACCCGTATTCCTCACTCTCATCTTCCACTCCCCTCATACTCCCACCACATCTCTCTTCACGCATTCCTCCCTTCTTCATACATGTCAACCTGTGATTGTCAAATTCATCATTATGTTAATGCCTGTGCGTATAGTTGTAAGCCAGGTGGCCGTCTTGGAATATGATTCCACCAAAAATTACCAACATAAAAAAAACAAAAATCATTTCAAGAAACTATCATGGAACTCCCTTTCACCACACCTCCTCACCTAAACTGCCTTAAAAACACAGTGATCAGCGTAAACTTATCCATGGTGTGGGTATGGAAACTGTCTATGTGTGCATGTGGCAAGACAGCGACAGTATCCATACACACAACCAACCTATTCAAAATTGTCATCTAACATCATATGCATAAAATAAATGAAACAATCAGATAAAAACCCTTTCAGCAACATTAAAGATACTAGTCTTTTAGTTGTATGTACCACACAAAGCGCATGCGCACAGTCCATCACAAACCCCTGCGTTAGCCCAAGTTTGGGCTGTTTGGAGTATAACCACTTGAGACTTGAGACTTTGCTTTCCGGAAAGGTATCATTGGCCAACTCTGAGAGGTGTTCAGTGTCAATCTCGTTTATCATCAAAAATGCCCGCTCAAAATACACTTTCATTTGTTTTGTAAGACAAATCTTGCTGACATTGTAACGGGCAGCCATTTTGTTTTTTAGGATATCGTTTTCAGTGTTGCTCATGCACCAGTTGGCCATTTGACAGGTGTATAAAAAGCAATGCCTTTCATTGTACATTTATAAGACGTTGTGTGGTGACTTGATGCGTACCATGACAGTATCCAAAATGGTCACCATGACTGCAAGCCGAGAGTAAATCTTGCCTGCGCTAATTCAGAAAACGCGTACACGGATCGTCCAGTAGTCAGCAGCAGAGGAGGTGGGACAGAGGAGGTGGGACAGAGTAAGTGGGAGAGAGGAGATGGGACAGAGGAGGTGGGGCAGAGGAGTTGGGACAGAGTAGGTGGGACAGAGTAGGTGGGACAGAGGAGGTTGGACAGAGGAGGTGGTACAGAGGAGGTGGGACAGAGTAAGTGGGACAGAGGAGGTGGGACAGAGGAGGTGGGACAGAGTAAGTGGGACAGAGGAGGTGGGACAGAGGAGGTGGGGCAGAGGAGTTGGGACAGAGTAGGTGGGACAGAGGAGGTGGAACTGAGGAGGTTGGACAGAGGAGGTGGGACAGAGGAGGTGGGACAGAGGAGGTGTGACAGAGGAGGTGGGACAGAGGAGGTGGGACAGAGTAGGTAGGACAGAGGAGGTCGGACAGAGGAGGTGGGACAGAGGAGGTGGGGCAGAGGAGGTGGGACAGAGGAGGTGGGACAGAGTAGGTGGGACAGAGGAGTTGGGACAGAGGAGGTGGGACAGAGTAGGTGGGACAGAGAAGGTGGGACAGAGGAGGTGGGACAGAGGAGGTGGGACAGAGGAGTTGGGACAGAGGAGGTGGGACAGAGGAGGTGGGACAGAGGAGGTGGGACAGAAGAGGTGGGACAGAGGAAGTGGGACAGAGTAGGTGGGACAGAGGAGGTTGGACAGAGGAGGTGGGACAGAGGAAGTGGGACAGAGGAGTTGGGACAGAGGAGGTGGAACAGTGGAGGTGGGACAGAGGAGGTGGAACAGTGGAGGTGGGACAGAGGAGGTGGGACAGAGGAGGTGGAACAGTGGAGGTGGGACAGAGGAGGTGGAACAGTGGAGGTGGGACAGAGGAGTTGGGACAGAGGAGGTGGAACAGTGGAGGTGGGACAGAGGAGTTGGGACAGAGGAGATGGAACAGTGGAGGTGGGACAGAGGAGTTGGGACAGAGGAGGTGGAACAGTGGAGGTGGGACAGATGAGTTGGGACAGAGGAGGTGGAACAGTGGAGGTGGGACGTTGTGGTTCCCGCAAAACATCCGTCGTTGACTTCATCTCGTCAATGTAGTGCCACTGAATCCACGACAGGTTGTTTCCATTTCCCCGTGTGGGATATTTTACTTCCCGAGGCAGAGACAGCAGATAGAAACGACCAACATCTTTTAGACCCAGGCAAGATGATGCGAACGAAATTGGCCAAGTTTCGAAACGGCTGCAGGTGGATTCGAACCCGGGCCTCTAGACCAACAATCCGACTACCACACTGCCACCGCGCCCCAAATTATCGTAATTTTTCGTGCAACCAGCAACTCTCAGCCATAATGACGTGATGTGTTTACGTTTGATACCTGATATTATCCGACGAACCATTGCTAGCTGAGCTCATTAACAGAGTGACAGTTACGGAGGTGGCACTTGAAAAGGTCATGATTATTTTTGGACTACAGGAAAGCATTTGATCAAATTAATCATGATATATTAATCGATAAACTGTTCATAATGGAATTACCAGCACATCTAGTCCGATGGATGGCAGCGTTTCTCCTAGACCGTGAGCAGAGAGTTAAGATCGTGGACGCTGTATCAAGGCCGGGCTACCCTAATGGAGGCGTTCCACGGGGAACTTTGTCTTAACCAAAACACTTTTGGGTCCATATTAATGATTTACGAACATCTTGCCCTATCCACAAATATGTGAATGACGGCACAATATTTGAAATATGCAACAAAGCAGAGTATCTGTCATACAGGATTCAGCTAACATTGTTGCGCAGAGGTCTAGCGATAATGATATGCACATTAATACGAGTAAGACAAAAGAAATGGTTATATGTTTCTGTAAAGATAGAACAGAACGTATGTTGAATCTCTGCCGTATATTGATATAAACGGGACTGATATTGAAAGAGTTATTCAAACAAAAGTTCTCGGTGTAACTATATCATCAGATTTAAGTTGGAATGCACGTGTATATGAAATAGTTGCAAAGGCAAGGAAAAGGGTGTATATGATCTATAAATTGAAACGTGCTGGAATCAATCAAATCGATTTGGTTATAATTGATGTATCTGTGATCAGAACAGTAGTGGAATAGGCTTGTCCGATATGGCACACGAACTTGCCTAAATACTTATCTGGCAATATTGAGATAATCCAAAAACGGTGTCTCAAAACTATATTTCCTGGTTTTACGTACGAGGATATTCTGCAGATGGTAAACATACCAACGTTGCACGACAGGCGCAGTGAGATATGTAAAGCGTATTTCAGTAGAATGAGGCGCGGTGACCACAAACTGAATCAGCTATTACTGGACACTCGATTTGTTTCATATGCGAGCTATCCGTTCCAATGGCTAACACAAATCGCCACAAAAACTCGCTAATACCATGGTGTTAGGTAGACTGTCAAAACACTTAAATGGTTTATCGGGTATGTTTTATTATACAATTGTAATATCTAAAGTAAGTTATTTATTTTCATTTTAATGTAATTTAATTATATTGAATAGAATGAACTGTATTAATGTAATTATAATGATATAGTCAGTTTTAATATAAAGTGCCTCCTACTGAGTGGGTTGCGTTCAATGTTTGTTTTAGTGAATGTATATAAATGTAAATTTAATTTAGCTGCATTACTGTTTTATGTACAAAATGTCCAGTACTTATTTTTTTTTTTTTATTTCCGGTGTTTCATAACACAATTATGCATGCGTGGCTTTGTGTATTTTATCGTGACTGTATGTACAATCCAACTGAAACGTTGTCAATAATAAACTTATTCTTATTGTGATTCTGATACTGGTTTTCCTGCTGGTCACCTTCACTACTGCAGTGGACAACGGTGGGCTTAGGCTACTCCCTTCTCTCGGGCTGACGTTCGACCTCATTTCCTCCGATATTCCCTTCTCCATACACTACTGTACCTTTTGTCTCTTCTTACGCGCTTTCCACCATCCTACCTTTCGCGTACGGGACACCCATCCACCTCAATTTAGCCATGACCTTCTCTCGTGGAACCGTATCAAACGCTTTGGCCAGATCTATGAATCCCAGAGCCACAGTCTCCTGTCCCTCCAATCTTTTTCCCACCAGTTGTCTCAGAGCGAACATTCCGTCCGTCGTACCTCTTCCTCTTTAGAAACCTTGTTGTTCTTCTCCCATTTCACACTCCATTGTTTCTCTAACACTTTCACAATATGATTCAGCCACGCGATACCTCGGTATTTCCCAGGGTCTTGAACATCTTTCTTTCTTTTCCATACAGGAACTACCAACCCCGTCCGCCACTTCTGTTGGGTCTTCACCTCTCTCTCATGTATGTACTTAGTATTTAACAATCGCCTCGTCCACCTAACCCCAACACGTTCAGCCATCACCAGTATCTTCGTCAATACCTGTCGCTCGGCCTCTCTTCGACTTCTTCATTGCTCTCTCTCTCTCTCTCTCTCTCTCTCTCTCTCTCTCTCTCTCTCTCTCTCTCTCTCTCTCTTTCTACCCTCTGCATCCCCAATCTCCTCAACCGTCACTCATCTACTGCACTCGGTAGTTCTTGTTCGCTGTTTTCCCTTTGGCTTAGCAGTTCCATTATATAATCCTCCCTGGCCTCTAACTAGGTTCCCTTTCTTGTCTTTGATCACCGATCCAGCTTTTACATGCTTGCTCTTATCGTCCCTCTCTCGTGCATCTTATATGTCAACATCTTTCCGCTAAGGGTCTGTTCCTTATTATAAACACTTTCAATTCCGTCTTGTGACACCTTATGGCTTTCCCTCTTCTGGAAAAAAACATTCTTCCTCCGCCAGCTCTTTTCGCATCACCAACTCTCCCAGTTTCTAGCGGTTCCTTGTTCCCAGCCGAATCCCCCGACGGACTCTTCTTCTCAAGTCGCTGTTGAAATCGCCAGCTATGCACATCACCACACGCGCTTCCACCGATTCCACCATTTTCTCCAGCTGTTCCCTGAAGGCCCTTTTCTCTGTCTCCACCCTTCCTGTTTGAGGCCCATACACAAATATAAAGCACAAAAAGTTGCTTTTTCGCCATCATCCATGCAATAATGATCCTCCTTGCGCCCCCCCCCACTCTCACCACGTCCTTACTAATTTCCTCTAATACCATGATACCCACACCATTGTTCTTCCCATCTCCTCCTGTGTGCAGCATATTCAACCCACCCGCCAGTGTCCTTGCTCTTATCTATAAACCACTAAATTTAGTCGGGAACAAAGTTCGAGCAGGGGGACCAGTTTTGACAGCCACAAATAAAAAAACAGTACAAATGAAACAAATGATATACTATACATAAGTGTGTAGCTATAAAGATTAACATACATACTGTTTAGCACACATATAGACAAGGTGAATTAACACCTGATGCCTATATGTGCATACGTATGATAGTGTTTATAGAAGTGCTTAGCACATTCAAAAAGGTAAGCGCAATAAACCGGCGAGTAGCTTTGTCCAAGAAGGACCAATTATTGGGCTGCCAATACTGGTCCCCTGGTCGATACTGGTTTTTGCTCCGGACTAACTGTATCGTAACACCCCCCCCCTCCCTCCGAAAGTAAACTTGTCGCTGATTAACTTTCGTGTGTTGTTGTCCTCGCTAAATTAAAAAAAATATTAATGGACATGCTGAATAATTTAAGTCTTGACGATTTATTGCCGTACATTACAATAAAAGCGCATCCCCTGGGCCGCCTGTCTGCGCATCGGTTGTCATTCCCCGTGTTGTTGTAAATATGCATAGGATACATACATTCAACACGACACGTGTGGGTCGAGTCGTTCAGAAAGCGGACAGCGTTGACGAAGCAGCAGCCAACTTAGTCGGTCGGTACAGTTGATGTAAACAGGTGAGGATGTTGTTGTGTTTTTATATTTCTTGTCGTTGTTACATGTTCGGGAGCCTTTTCCCTATCATAAAATTAAAAACTAGTGGCGTAGTTCGAAGTCTGTTCAATCGTTTAATGCAGTACACCGTTTGTCAATGTGACAGGCGCATTGCATAAACATAAAATATCAGAACGTACGCTCATGCGATGCAACCGACGGCAACAGAGGAACGTGTGTCCGCAAAAATGTACGACTCTGTTTCACATGTTACGTTTGATGAAACCGTTTCCTATATCAGATGTTACAAAAAGCAACGTGTACACTTGAACACTTGTACCTTTCGTGTTAACTAGTACACTTGTACACTTGTACATTTCGTGTCAAAAAGCAACTTGCACACTTACTAAAGTAGCGTTGTCTCGGACCTGTTTTCCTTCTCGGAACCACCCTAAGTAAATACATCAACACATGATGCGGCTATGCTTTGATGTGCCTATGAGCTCTTGTTTCGGAGGATGTAGGCGCAATTGAAGGTTTCCTATTGTTATGAATCATGCAGTATTATAGCGAAATAGCAACATCAAGGAGACAGATATCATTGGAAAATGTTGCTGCCTTCACGAGAGACAATGTCTTCTAGCATTCTGGTTGCGGCGCCGTAGACTCCGTCATTTAGTTATTAAGGTGTGCCTCAGTGTTGTTGTCATTGCGTGTGTTCAGCTAGGCCCGCCAGCGCTGCCGATCCACGGCAGCAGTAGTCCATGTTCCAGGTTGAACGATTCCAGGTCACGTTTCAAGACATCTTTGTTGGGAATGTGAGGTATGTCCATTGATCGTTTTCTTCCCTGCAGCTCTCCAAAGAAGACTGATGTTGGTAGTCTGTTACTTTCCATCCTGCAGATGTGTCCAGCCCAGCGTATTCGGGGATGACGTATGATATTGATGAGTGGACGGACACTTGCTCTAACGAGTGTTTCCTATATTCCCTTGTTTCATATATTATGTTGTCATTTGATGCTTGTTGATAAGATTTCTCGCTGTATTATGTCGTTATCATGTCTGATTCTGATAGCAACCGCCAGACATGGAAGAAGACAATGCAAAAAACGCCCCAGCCGACATATGGCAATTGCTGAGACGGTCCACTGCGAAGACGGGCGTGCAGGGGGTGAGCAACATCAGCGAGGCCGGCAGTCACGCCAGGAAGACTTTCTGGGCCTTCGTCGTTGTCGCTGGAGTCGGTAGGTTAAGGATGTATTCATATTTTACATATACAAGGGTATGTTCTTGCACAGCGCAGTGTCCGGTCCTTTGGAATGTTAAAGTGTCTTTCACTTTACTATTTCCATTTCTCTGTGAACACGCAGCAATTACTGCACCAAAATTACTCGTTCGCATAGTTCCACCACTTTCTGTACAGCCAGGTAGGCCTACTCATGCATATCTATAACTGAGTAAGCAGCAATTATGTAGGTACATAACTTATCTTGTTACAAATGTTAGTGTATTATCAGTATCATCATCATCGTGGTCGTCGTCGTTGACTCGTTGTTGTTGTCGTTGTTATCAGGAAAGGTCAGGAAATGTTAACTTTTGCCACTTGTGGGTCCATACTATTCCTCAATATAGTTCTCATCTAACCGGGCAGCTTTATTATAAGGCATGTTGCAGTGCCCGCCGTGACGCCCAGTGTAAAAGATAACTCCACTGCACTGGTACTGACTATGCTTTCAACATTTCCCTATTCGTGCAAAATTCGGTCATGGCCATTTTTTATGTCAGTTGCAAGCGAAATACGACGAACGTTGCATCATTCAGCGCCGCGCGGTGAACTGTTAATTATGAAATTGGGAGTGACGCCACTGGTGCGCGTAACTGTTCAAGATGCGGCGCTATAAAAGCACCTTTGAAATTCACAACTTCCTGCAAGACAATCATCAATATGACGCCACTGAATTGTTTGAAAACACAAAGCCTTTACTACTTAATGGAGTTCAACGTTTGTAAACATATTATTCTGCTGGATTTATTACATGTCTTATATATATGCACTATGTAACAATGTTACATCGATATTTTATTCTGGAAAACTATCAACATTTCAAAGTACTAATTCGAGGGGGTATGAGAATTATGAGAAGCTTTGTACAAATATGTACATGTCGACAGTTGTGACCGGCCCCCTAAATATAGTGTATGCCTCATTGGAACAGAAAGAAACAGCGTTCAGGTATTTCTCGCCACACAAAATAGTTTTGTCAGGTATTTCTCGCCATACAAAATACCTGTATTCAGGTATTTCTCGCCACATAAAATAGCATTGTTCAAGTTTGTACCGTTCCACAGAATAGTTTTGTTCAGGTATTTATCTTTTACACATAATAGTTTTGTTCAAGTATTTATCGTTACCGGCACGCAAAATAGTTTTGTCCAGGTATTCATCGTTACACAAATTAGTTTTGTTCAGGTATTTCTATTTACGATTATATCACAGTCACGAGTTGGTGGCATTAACATATCGCATAAATCAATGAAGCTAAAGCGTTTATCGTTGTCGGTGTCATTTTAGACAAGTGTTTCAATTACAATTAGCGTTATTAATGTTAGAGTCATGTTTTCCCTTTAGTATGTAGGCCTATTAGTTTGAAGGCACACTTTATTTAATAATTGATGGCGAAATGCGCCATTGCCGAGTCGAAACTGGTGCTCCAACAACAGCGGCGATGGGCTCACTCTTCGCATTTATACTACAAGAATACTTGTTCCATACATGCAAAATAAAACCATTGAAACATCGACGAAATCTAATTTGTAATCAATTCACAACAACAATGAAGTACTATATTTTGACACCGTGCTCGTGTTTGACGTTCTAGGAGAGTCCGTTAAGTTGAGTCGAGTTGAGTCAGCGGATGTTTACACAACATTGCTGTTGCCTACAACATGCGTACATAACACGTGTGGTTGCTTACAACATGCGTACACAACATGTGTGGTTGCCTACAACAAACGTGGTCTGTTTATTGAGTTGCTATTCTTTCACTGGATTCATCTGAAAAATTACGAACGCTAACTTATTAATGACAACATCAAAGAAGCAAATCGCGGACTTTTTGGCCACGAACATTTTGGTCCCTGAGGCTTTGTCCTCGGCTGGTTTGACTTTAGCCGTTATATTTGAAGCGTGTGCTACGTGTGAAATGTGGTAAAGACAAGACAAAGGTAAAGCTACGTTCTTATGCCCTGAACATCATTTACATGCGTGGTTTGTTTACATTTCATACCTGATATTATCCTACGTGAAAGAGTAAAGGTCGTGGTCAGACTGACGGACCCAGGTCAATTGGAAGAACACTTTATGCGGATATCGGTGTGTACCTTTAAATGCAATTTTAATGTCAAATTGAGCGAGATTTTAAGGGATTGTGGACGTACCACCCTATATCGCCCAGTGACGGTTGAATGCACATTAGGCCAAAATACCTGAAAGTCGATAATAAAAAAGCAGATTTTTTTGGCACCACAGTTCCATGAAAGTGTCTCGAGTAACATATTAAAGTCCCCAAGAATCCTCCTAGAGCTAACCGCAGAATTCAAGATGGCGTCTGAGAGGCCAGAAACCCGCGTTTAACTGTAACTTCTTAATGACTAGAGCTAGAAAGCAAATGTTGGTGTCTATGGTGGGGTTTTCAACCATGCTTGATCTAATTAACTAATTAACACCACTAAAACATCATGGTGTCATCGGAACACGCATGTATTTAGTTTTGTTTACTATAATCTGGTGCAAAGCCACAGGAAAAGAATAGATTAGAGTCAAAAACAATGCTTGTTATTAAAGGTTCATATTCCTTTAATAATGTTACTGTTGAAAACTCAAATGATATTTATGTGGGCAATGCTGCAGCTTATATTTTGATTGTACGGTAAGCCGACCTCACCATGTGACAATTTCTTACAATCAAAATGCACGCATTATAATTAGCCTCTTTTTCGATATTGGCCAAAGTTTACGAAGGTAAAATATTTGTTGCTCTCGATATTTTTTTATGTTTTTACCCACCCTCCTACCCCATCTACACCAGTGTTTGTTTGATTTCTAGTTGGGTCGGTTTACTAACTTTGTGTGATATATGTTCGGTGGTTGGTTCCCCCACCTTTGCTGATATTTTGTAAGCTGAGTATATAAACTAGGTCACAACTGTTTTCATTGTATAAATAATGTATTTAGGATGTATACATATTATTGTATTGCATTTTACTATTTGGCTTATTATAAAGCTCGTATACAAACATACATTTGACTTTGTTGTCTTCAGCAAACGAGCCACGGTTTCCATGTAATTAACTCTTGTAGGTAGCTTTGTCCCGCATAAATAATGTTACTGTTTTCATTGAATATCCTCATCCGTATTGTAAAGATAGCCATGCGGTGCCATCTGTAGCATGGTTTACAATGCAGGTGTCATCGTGAGGCTGGGAGGCTTTCATTTTGGTGATGTCCTACACGGGCTTTATACGCTACGTGATGGCGGGTTCTCGCACTGACACCTGCTGGGAGACGGTGGTTCAAAAAAGTTATTATCGACTTTTAGGTTTGACTCTAAGCCTCCTTGACTACAATGATACGAGTGTAACCTCTCACATAGGCCAACTTCACGCTTGAGCAACCACTGGGGTAACTCAATATCTTGGGAAATCTTGAGGAAAACACGGAATTGAATTTGGTGGATTGGATATTTATAAAACGTGGAATATTGATCGGATAAGTATTATTATTACGTGTATATTAAACATAAACTTACAATAGTCCTTGTTTAGTCAATAGCTGCTGTTAAAATTTAGCTATAGGAGTAATTTAGGGTAGTTTATATCGTAGATCTCCGAAGACTCGGTAGCGCGAGCGATAATTAAGGTTTGTTGTTGTCAGTTGATTGGGTACATAATACGAGACATAATATTATTGTAACTAATTTAGGACATATTAAAGATTGAAAACCTGAATATTTTGTTTTAGCAACATTTATTGTTAAAAGTTAGCCGTAGGTAGTAATTCAGTGTAATTTAATAAATATCACTGAAATTTCGTTATCGCGAGCGATATTACGTTTTGTTATAGTCAGCTGTTACACAGAAAGTAAGTTGCAAGGCAGTAGTTGTAAATTTAATTAAGACATAAGTAAAATACTATAAAGTGTGTATTACAACACAAAAACAGTCTTTGTGAAGACTACCTAGTATAAATTGATTACAAACGGATTATAAACAAATATAAATTTCTAACAAACGCCAAGTAAAGGCAAAACGTAACTTGATATGTAATATGCAAAGTCCGGGTGTGTAAATTCGTGGGCGGAGGTGCAGGCGGATGATTTTCATTTCGTGTGTAGGGAGCAGGTAATTGAGCTAAGGAATATGATTTTGATGATGACAGGGCAGGATGAGACAGAATAGAGCAGAGGTGGTGAAAATGATGAGAGCAGAGGTGATGTGACCGAGGAGAGCAGAGGTGGTGAGACCGAGGAGAGCAGAGGAGGTGAGAACGAGGAGAGCAGAGGCAGTGAAAACGAGGAGAACAGAGGTGGTGAGAACAAGGAGAGCAGTGGCAATGTGAGGGAGAAAGCTGATAAGAAGAAGAAAGATGGAAAAAGGAAGAATGTGCAACAAAAGGAAGATAACCGAGTGAGTGAAGACGGATTGTCAGGTTGCAGGATGGTCGAGGATAACAAGAGCAGAGAAAAGGAGAAGACTGTGGATCAGAAGAAGAAAAATGACAGAAAGCAGAGTATGCAACAAAAGAGAGGTAAGCGGGTGAGTGGAGACGGATTGCCAGGTGGTAAGATAGTAAAGGTTGATGAAAGGAGAGAAAGGGGGCATAGTGCGCGACAGGAAAGGAGCTTTGCTGATGTAGTATCACATGGGAAAGCGAGGAAATCCTGGGTATTTATGGGGGATTCCATCATTAGGAATGGATAAAATTGTAAATAGAGGAGATGACATAACAGTATGCCTACCAGGGGCAAAAATAGATGATATAGTAGAGAAGGCAGGACAAGTCATGGGAGGTGCTGTTCTCTCTCGTGCATGTGTTAACGAACAATGCCGAGAAGGAGGGAACGTTTACCATCATTGGTAAGTACAGGAGGTTGATCAAGACACTTAAAGAGGCACGAGTTGGACAGATTGTATTGTCGGGGATATTACCAATAATGGGAGGCAGGGGTGAGGAATATAGGAACTGTAGGAGGATGGCGATCAACACACAGGTACAGAAGGTATGTATGGAGGAGGGAGTAGGCTTTGTAGATATGTGGTTAAACTTTGTGGGAAGAGATAACTTTTTCATGAGAGATGGACTTCATCTGACAGGGAAGGGTGCTGCAGTTCTTGGGTGTGAGTTTGTCAGAGTTGTCGGCGAGGGCACAGGTACCATAAATTATTTAAACTAGATGCGCAAGGGGAACTGACAGAGAAAACTCAACGGAGTACTACTACAAATACACATCCAAAGAAATTTTCACCAATAATTTCGGACAATGAACTTAACTGTGTATGCGTAAATGCCAGGAGCATAGTAAATATAAAAAAAAGTGAGTTAGACATTATAGTAGCAGATATTGATCCTCATGTAATAGGCATCACATAATCATGGGCAAATGAAGATATAGTAGATGCTGAGTTAGCACTGACAGGCTATGTAATGTTTAGGAAGGATGGATGAGAAAGAAAGGGAGGTGGAGTAATGTTATATATTAAAGAATCTATCCAAGCATATGAAATAACACTGAAAAATGAAGCAGATAGTGTGGAAGCAATTTGGTGTAACATAGTTACCAGGAACTCAACATTAACAATAGGAGTAGTTTATCGTAGTCCTAACATAGGACAAGAGGAAGATGTAAAATTACAAAAGGCAATAAGGGAGGTGATCAAGGGAGAATGTGTTATAATGGTGATTTTAACCATGGCCATATACAGTGGGAATCATTAGAGAGTGCTGGAGGTGACGACCATCAGTTTCTACTTGTAACACAGGATTGTTTCCTTACTCAACATGTCTTGGAACCAACCAGAGGTGGGAATGTGTTAGATTTAATTTTGTCTTCTCAAAATGAATTAGTTGACAATGTTAAAGTACACGAACCTTTGGGTTCAAGTGACCATAACCAAATCCATTTTAATATAAAAGTAAAAACAGGGAATACATATAAAAAAACAATGGAGGAGGAACTTCAACAAAGGCAAATATAAAGTGATGAGAACATATCTAGCAAATATAGATTGGAATAACTTGCTGAAGAACAAGACAGCAACAGAATGCTGGACTTGTTTAAAATATGAGATTGAGGGCATTATTGAGAATTTTTTTCCATTAAGAAAACAAGGGAAAAGGTCCAGGAAAAAACGCCTGCCAAAAGAGGCTATTAGAAAAATTGCTCACAAACAGATGCTGTGGAGGGTCTATAAACATATTGGAAATGTAGAAGACTACACAAACTACAAAGAGGCACTTCACCTAGCTACAACTGAAATTAGAAAATCTAAAAGAACCTTTGAGCAAAAATTGGCAGGTAATATAAAAAATGACAGCAAGAGTTTCTATGCTTATGTAAGGAGTAAACAGAAAGTTCGAGATAAGGTCGGACCACTGGAAAACAACAGTGAAAACATAATTTCAGACGGGTTCCAAATGGCAGAGGTCCGGAATGAGTATTTCAGCTCAGTTTTTACCACAGAATATACCAGCTCACTTCCAGTTCCATTTACTAAATTTGAGGGCAATAAATCAGAACATTTAGGGCAGTTATTTGTAACTCCTGAAATGATAGCAAAGACAATTAAGAAGATGAAAGATAATAAATCACCTGGAGTTGATGGGATACCAGCAAAACTGCTTAAGGAAATTGTTGAGAAAAATTAGTACACCACTTGCAAAATTGTTTAACTTGTCACTAGAAGAAGGTATAGTTCCTTCAGAATGGAAAGAAGCAAACATTACGCCACTATTTAAGAAGGGATCGAGGAAGAAGCAAGACAATTACAGACCAGTGAGTTTAACATCAGTTGTATGTAAATTACTCGAAACATTAATTAGAGACCACATGGTGGAATTCATTGTAAAACATAAATTAATAAATACATCTCAACATGGATTCCTAAAAGCAAGGTCATGTCTAACCAATCTCTTATGTTTTTTGGAAGAAATTAAAAGTGGGTAGATGATGGGTCACCAGTGGGTGTTGTCTACTTAGATTTTCAGAAAGCTTTCGATAAAATGCCACATCAAAGATTGCTACTTAAACTAAAAGCCAATGGTATAGGTAATAATGTAATCAATTGGATAGAAAAGTGGCTTACACACAGAAGACAGAGAGTAATAGTAGATGGTGAGATTTCAAACTGGAAATCTGTTTTGAGTGGGGTACCACAGGGATCAGTATTAGGCCCTATACTGTTTTTAATATACGTATATAAATGATTTGGAGGATGACATATCTAGCAAAGTACTCAAATTTGCAGATGACACAAAAGTATTCAGAAAGGTTACTAATGATACAGATAAACACAGTTTACAGGATGATCTAGAACAATTTTTTAAATGGTCAGACAAATGGCAAATGTTATTCAATTTTGGGAAGTGTAAATGTATACACATAGGACATGGAAATATGGACGAGGAATATAAAATGGGGGATGCTGTACTAGGTAGAACCACACAAAAAAATGACTTAGGAGTAACATTTAGTGCTGACATGAAAGTTTCAGAGCAATGTGGGATTGCTGCTTCGAAATGAAATCAAATTCTAGGGAAAATTAGGAGAACTATCACGTATAAGGAGAAACATCTAATTGTACCCCTGTACAAAGCAACATTTAGACCACATTTGGAATATTGTATTCAAGCATGGAGGCCATATTGTAAAAAAAACATAGACAAGCTAGAAAGAATACAACGAAGAGCAACTAAAATGATTCCAGAATTGAGATACCTTAGTTACGAAATTCGCTTATTACAATGTGGTTTGACAACACTAGAGACCAGGAGACTAAGAGGAAACCAAATAGAAGTGTTTAAATAGTGAACGGTTATGAGGATGTTGGTAGGAATACGTTCTTCAAACTTAAAGAAGGCAGTAGAACCAGAGGACACAAAGCAGCATTAGTTGAGGAGCAGTGTAGTTTGGACGAGGTGGTATGACTACGAGACGCTCGGTGGAAACCCTGTTTTGCACGGCGGCGAGCGACTCAATGGCGCAAAGCGTTAACAGTCACGACGCCGTCATTGTTTACAGTCACTGACGCCATGCTTGCAAACTTAACCCTTTCGCCGCCTCAAACATTTACACAGCAGACCAGAATTTCCTGTTCCGCGATGGATCTTGCGACACGTCAGCCTTCCAAGATGACGGTGTCCGTCTTTTTACTTGCCGGGTGAAAAGGTTAATGAGTAACCTCTCACTAGCGGCCAGTAACCTCTCACTAGCGGCCAGTGAGCATCGCGAAGACGGAGCTCAACGGGGATCCTCTTCGCAGAGGGGCGGCATTACGTCAAGACCGACTGGTAACAGGCCGCCGAAACAGCGCCGCAGCGGGTCGGCTAGTCGTCCCTCGACGCAGGGGGGCCGCAGTATGATGATACCGACTGGAAGAAGGCCGCCGAAACAGGACCGTAGCGAGCAAGATAGCTGTCCTGCTGATGCAGGGGGTAGAATAGTTGTTGGCTACTTGCGCATTTCTGGCCAGTGTAACAATTGTGAGGAGACAAATCATGTCACCCAAACATGTCGACATCAGCATGTTTTGTATATGGTCAGAAGATCCACAAGAGCAAACGAAGAAGGACTAGGAAAGAGGCCGGAATAACACGGCCATGCCACGTATTGAATGTGGAGTACTCAACATTCGGTCTGTAATCACCAGTTGCTGTAGCATATCCCAACATAGAACATCAGGCGTGAATGCAGACAATTTAGTCACGCTCACCATCAATTTGCGATGGAGTATACCAGGTTTCTGAATGTCAACGCTCGATCACTGGGTATTGAGAAATTAGATTGCTCGTGGTGGCACGCATAAACGACGTTGCTTGCATGAATGTCATAGAAACCTGGTTCAACAGCTACATGGCCTGGTGCTGACAACGGCTCGCTGCGGGAGTACCTGATAACTAGTCTGGACATCGCTTTGCGACGTAGCGCAGACTGTGGTGTTATTTTAAGTTGAGATTTTAATCAATTCAAGGATTCATTTTACGCACACATTATGAGTACAAGCAACTTGTTAAGGCAGCCACTTTAATCGAGCAATATTGAACAAAATGTGGCCTAATATGTCACCAGTAAAGGTTAACAAAGCCACTGGACCGGAAAACATACCGCCATGGGTATTGAAAGACTTTTCGCACCTTCTCGCGGCACCGGTCACAGCTATCTCTAACAGCTCACTCAGGGAAGGAGTACTACCCAAGCTATGGAAGTCAGCAACAGTCATTCTGTTGTCAAAGAAACATCCACCAGACACAGTGGAAACTGACATTAGATCTATATCGTTGACTCCAATTCTGGCAAAGGTGCCTGAGTCACTTGTGATGAAGTGGGTCGACATTTATGTTAAACCTCAGATTAATGATAGGCAGTTCGGAGGTATGGCAGTGACTTGTACTACTGATGTTAGGGTTGAAATGCTCTACAAGTGGTATGAAGACACTGATGTAACGGGCAGTTTTGTGAGTGTTATTTCTGTTCTACAGGAAAGCATTTGATCAAATTAATCATGATATATTAATCGATAAACTGATCACAATGGAATTACCAGCACATTTAGTCCGATGGATGGCAGACCGTGAGCAGAGAGTTAAGATCGGGGACGCTGTATCAAGACCGGGCTACCCTAATGGAGGCGTTCCACAGGGAACTTTATCTGGACCAAAACACTTTTGGGTCCATATTAATGATTTATGAACACTTTGCCCTATCTACATATATATGAATGACAGCACAATATTTGGAATATGTAACAAAGCAGAGTATCTGTCATACAGGATTCAGCTAACATTACTGCGCAGAGGTCTAGCGATAATGATATGCGCATTAATACGAGGAAGACAAAATAAATGGTTTTATGTCTTTGAAAAGATAGAACGTATGTTGAATCTCTGCCGTATATTGATAAACATTGGACTGATATTGAAAGAGTTACTCAAACAAAAGTTTTCGGTTTAACAATATCATCTGATTTAAGTTGGAATGCACATGTAGATGAAATAGCTGCAAATGCAAGGAAAGGGTGTATATGATCTATCAATTGAAACGTGCTGGAATCAATCAAATTGATTTGATTAGAATTTATATATCTGTTATCAGACCAGTAGTTGAATAGGCTTGTCCGGTATGGCACACGAACTTGCCTAAATATTTATCGGAACATATCGAGATAATCCAAAAGCGGTGTCTCAAAACTATATTTCCTGGTTTTACGTACGAGGATATTCTGCAGATGGTAAACATACCAACGTTGCACGACAAGCGCAATGAGATATGTAAAGCGTATTTCGGTAGAATGAGGCGTGGTGACCACAAACTGAATCAGCTACTACCGGACACTCGAATGGTTTCATATGCTCTAAGATCATTTAACGAGCTACCCGTTACAATGGCTAACACAAATCGCTACAAAAACTCGTTAATACCATGGTGTTTGGTACACTGTCAAAACACTTGGTATGTTTTAACATACAATTTTAATATCTAAAGTAATTATTTAGATTTCATTTTTGATATAATTTAACTATGTTGATTAGAGTGAACTTTATTAATGTCATTATAATGATACAGTCAGTTTTAATATAAAGTGCCTCCTATTGAGAATGTTGCCTTCACGGTTCGAAGTGAATGTATATAAATGTAATTTTAGTGTAATTGTATTATTGTTATTATGTATAAAATGTGTAATAATTATTTTAACGAAATATCCGGTGAATTATACTTGAGTGGCTTTGTATATTTTATCGTGATTGTATGTACAATCCAACTGAAAAGTTGCCAATAATAAACGGATTCTGATTCGATATAGCGCGGTGTCCGGTCCTTGGGACTGTTCAAAGTGCTCTACAATTCACCCCCTGACAGATATGTTCATTCCAACGTTATCGTGACTTTTCTGGGAAGCATTCAGCCACACTGCAATTGCTACGCGAACACTATTCTTTGAAACATCCACCTATGTATATAGATCATACTCAGTTATACAAATGAGTGAACTGTTGCAACGTGAGGTGAACGACATTCCCAAAGATTCGAATCGGCAGCACGAGGATTCTTGAGAGTCGGGTGTTGTAATCGCTACGCCGCCGCTTAGAACAATATACAGGTAGATCTGACTGCACGTCTGTATCATGACTTGGTCGTGTTTCAGTGTTGCTGGTGTGGCAGGTGAGCGTGGCCACGATCCAGTACTTCTCATACCCCGTCAACACCCGCACCCTGCAGCACTCGGCGCAGGCCTTTCACTTCCCCGCTGTCACCTTCTGTAACCTGAACCAAGTGCGAGCGTCTGCCGTCCGAGATACTAACAGTCGTGTAGGTCGGATGTTCTCGGTAAGTCCCTCAATTAACAGCTCTGATGAATTGCATATATGATGCAAATGGGGTGTTTGTTGTAATGCATCGTGATTGCACATTTTGTTTAACGAGAAATATGTCATTCATGCACAATGTTATAAACAAATATACCGTGAATGTTCCATTCTGAACTTTAGCACCGTATTGTAAGCGCGAGTATCGCGAAAATCAGTCCAGATGCAAAATATCAAGATATATATTTAAATAAAAACCGCTTCCAACTGTAGTCATTTGCCAACGTAAACGCATCGAACGCGACGGATCCTGAAGCCGACCCCCCGAAGCCGACCACGTTCCCATCCGTGGAAGACGAGTGGGACGATGACGGGGAGCTCGATGGATCGACCGACGACCTCGAATACGCGACGGAAACGACTGAGTTCCAGACACAAGAGCGCTTCGGCAGGCTCTTCAACCGCCTGTCACGCAAGCAACGTCAGAAGGCGGGGCACCGATTGTCCGCCATGTTGTTGAGCTGCACGTGGAATGGACGACCGTGTAATGCAAAGTAAGTGGCTGTTGTCGCCTGGACATGGGCACTGCAATAGGTAGCCAGGGTCTAAACCCCTGGTCTTGTCCACTAACTTAGCGTGGGAAGAGGATAAGTAAGTACTATGTACGTAAACACATCCTTCTAGACTTTCGGACTCTGTATTTGGCCGAACCGTGTACAATATATATATATATATATATATATATATATATATATATATATATATATATATATATATATATATATATATATATATATATATATATTCGATATTCTTCACTATGTCATAAAACGAAAATATGCACACAAAAAACAAATGCGGTACAAGGACTAGAAACGTGTTTGAATGAAGTATATCAGTGTTTGTCAGTGGACACGCCAGTACTTGATATACAAAGTACACCAGTGTATGTCAGTCGACATGCCACTACTTGATATACAAAGTACACCAGTGTATGTCAGTCGACATGCCACTACTTGATATACAAAGTACACCAGTGTATGTCAGTCGACATGCCACTACTTGATATACAAAGTACACCAGTGTATGTCAGTCGACATGCCACTACTTGATATACAAAGTACACCAGTGTATGTCAGTCGACATGCCACTACTTGATATACAAAGTACACCAGTGTATGTCAGTCGACATGCCACTACTTGATATACAAAGTACACCAGTGTATGTCAGTCGACATGCCACTACTTGATATACAAAGTACACCAGTGTATGTCAGTCGACATGCCAGTACTTGATATACAAAGTACACCAGTGTATGTCAGTCGACATGCCACTACTTGATATTCAAAGTACACCAGTGTGCACATCTTCCTGTAATCAACAATAGAGCGCATATGCATCCAAAATATAGATCCGGAAACCACCACCACCACCAATACTACTACTACTACTACTACTACTACTACTACTACTACTACTACTACTAATAATAATAATAATAATAATAATAGTATGTCAGAAAGTTCCATCTGTCTATCTATTGTCAAGTTATTCTGAGCGTGTCATGCCGACGATGTGTCCGCAGGAACTTCACCCACTTCAACAACTATCTGTACGGCAACTGCTTCACGTTCAACGGCGTCGCGAACAACAAGAACCTGACAACCACACGCACGGGCCCACTCTATGGTAGGCTCTACACCACACACACACACACACGCACGCACACACGCACGCACGCATTCACGCACGCACGCACGCACGCACTCACGCACGCGCACGCACGCACGCACGCACGCACGCACGCACACACACACACACTCACACTCACACACACACACACACACACACACACACACACACACACACACACACACATACCATGTTGAAGATTATATATCAAATGCATGTCACTCCAGGCCTGTCGATGAGGTTGTTCGTGGAGCAGTTTGAGTACTTGGAGTCGCTGTCGGACGCGGCCGGAGTGAGACTCGTCGTCCACAACCAGACCTCGATGCCATTCCCGGAAGATGACGGCATCAGCATCAGTCCCGGCACAAAGACGTTTGTCGGCTTGAGAAGGGTTAGTTTATGTTCACTATAACTAAACAACTACCATGCTTAATTTTCAACTTAACTAATTCTTAATGTAATCGATGTACTTTACAATCTGGCCGCGTGAAATAATATCAGTAGACACACTATTAGTGATCACTATAAACCTTGAGAATGGTGATTCTGATATCTAAATTAAGAACGCTAATTGTTTACAGTAGACAACCTTAGACCTCTATAGAGCAGGTAACTCCATACACCAATACATCTGATAGTTCCGATTATTGCGGGTGTTGTTCACAATGTTGATTATAGTTTGTCTGCGTTATTGGCAGCACATGACGACACGAATTGGTCAGCCGTATGGAAATTGTTCTGATTATACAACAAAGGAGAACCTGGACCGCAACGCCTACGTCCAACAAGTACCGACAGTTGAGTACAGCTTGCAGGTATGTCCCTTGAGTAATTCCATCGCCAGGCGAAAACGACGACGAATCTTCAACGGAAGCAGAATAATATAACTAAAGTTAATTGTTTTGGAGAAAACCCCACGATATATTATCCAATAATAGGAGAATGTGCGAAACATATAGAGGCCGAACAACTTGTCATTTATTCGTCCTATGCTATCATCCAAACTAAATAACAGTATTTGCACACACGAGCTAGCATGTGATAGTCGATAGGTTCGATTTTCAATTGTCCCACTCTGCAGATTGACATTAGTAGTAGAGCTCTCGATTTTGTTGACCAATACTGAGCCAAACTCACAATCTACAGTTAATTCGCCCCCACTGGAGCATAATGGGCCAATGTTAAATAAACGATGTAAGTACAATGCAGACTGCATTAAGTAATTTTATCACAGATAGTCGTGAATCATTAACGACATCTAGGGATCTCAATTAATAAACAATTAACAGGGGA